>JAOTOL010001577.1:1300000-1320000 GCA_034440575.1 Imbricaverruca yamaguchii
GCCGTCACTTTTGTAAATTGAATGCACTTGTGGAGTTTCTGCATCCGATTACATTGTAATAACACACTCAAAATTGTGTAACAATTTGTGAGGTATAAAATGTACGATCTTGCATACATACATTTTCGAGATGATCGCAAGACGAAAAAAACTTCAAGCAGATGCATAGCTTTGATTGAAGTTTCATGGCCTACCTCATCGCTTGTTCATCATGGTCATAATTTCAATTATCCATTCATATTTTACTTTCTCGAACATTAAACACAAACAATGCAAGCGTGCACACCAACATCACGTGCCCATCAGCATTGTCTTGCTGAGCGCCGGCCGATCAATCACAAAACCACCAAATATGACCGATTTTCGGCGCAGGACGTTCCTGTTGACGGACACTTTTGAATTGCTCTTGGTTTTGTGGTTACAGTATGCTTTCCTTTTTGATTTCATGCTTTTATGAGGCTTTCTTTTCCCAGGACATGCTAAATTAGCTCTTATGTATCTCCGGAAGCGCTACACCGTTCCAACTCGAGAAGCGTGGTGGTAGACTTTAGACGCACGATGCATTTGTTTGCAAGTCGTTCCGTATCGTAGGTACCGTGGCAAAAACTCGTGGGAATAAGGGCGACGCACAACCGCACGAGCAAAAAGTGGGCGGGGCTCATTAGTTGATCGGACCATCATGGGTTATTATGCCACCATCTCAGCTTTCGGCCACCACCACGCAACACGCGAGAACCAAGAACAGTGGCTACAACGTCAAATTGTAGGAAAACTGGTGGATAATGAAGCTAATTCGCCAGTCAAATTTTGTACTGAGCGCCTCTCTGTAATTCTGCTCAGTAAAAAACGTGCGTTTGTGGCGAATACAAGTGGGTTTCTGGCAAGCACGCGAACAGCACCACGCAACTGGAGCAAAATTGCGATTCTCATGCTCTAATGTCTTATCGCTCACGAGTGTTCCATGTTGCCATCGCTAGATACAAGCCGTAAACAAAATTAAATGACCTCTTATCGAATAGCTCAGCCTGAATGAAATCCGAAACATCCAGCGATGTTCTACAACATTGAAGAATCTTGAATAATATAAGCCATCCATCGTTGCTGCTGCTGCTGCTGCTGCTAATCTGTTCCATTGGTTACGGCGTCGTCCGGAAAAGGTCGGCATTTTCGAGTATATCGGCTTCTTTTGAGCAGGATAAGTATAATATATTATTCTGCTTTAGATTGTTCAGCTCAAAGTACGAAATTTCACAGAGCTCGGCAATTTACCGAAATTTGTCTCTGGCACGGACCATAATCGTTTTCGAAAACTTGCTGCATAGCTGTTTAGGCACTACCTACTGCGGTGTTTGCAAGCAGGGATTTTGCATTGAACTTATTACGAAGTTTGTCGATCATGACATTTCTGTCGCCACGGCCTCTTGGCTAAAATAGGTCAGATGATGGGATCAGTACAGTAGCGAAGGTATCAAAGTATGGAGAGCCTAATATACAAGCTAACATGCGACACATGTTAAAAGGATATATTATGCAGTGGCTGGTCGAGACGGGCAGTTCCGGCTGGAAGGACATACGGCAGCCGTACCAAATCATAGGATGTGCAAGGTGTGATCGATGATAATGGGACTTAAATTGATACTTACATGTAAAACTATTCGGTATATTTCCCACATTTCGGCTATTGCCTTCATCAGAGTACAAGGTTTTCAAATCAACATTGACCTAACAAAATCACCAGTCACAACAGGTGAACAAATGCGAGCTACATCTCTGAAAAAGCAGTTCACGACAAGAAGACAACAGGAAGACGAACAATCTTACATTCACCACAAGACAAGTGTGTGAGTATGTGTGTTTGTGTATGTATGTATTTGTGTCTGTGTCTGTGTCTGTGTCTGTATCTGTGTCTGTATCTGTATATGTATCCATGTCTCCATCTTTGCCTGTGTCTGTCTGTGTTTGTGTATGTGTCGGTGTTTGTGTATGTGCCTGTATCTGTGTCTGTGTCTGTATCTCTATCTGTATCTATATCTGTATCTGTACTTGCATCTGCATCTTTGCCTGTATCTGTATGTCTTTGTGTAGGTGTCTGTGCCTGTGATTGTATCTGTACCTGTATCTGTATCTGTATATGTATATGTACGTGGTCTGTATAAAAACTATCCGACCTTGAATTTTCCCTGGTGCAGTAGTGATGCTAAGGCACAGCGAAAGCAGTGCAGTGGAAGGAGACAGCTTAATGCGCATGCGGGATTTTTTTTTATCTGCCTGCGAGTGTGTCAGTCGCTGCCTACTCGCCGCTCAGTGGGGTGCTGTGATACATGTTCGTCGGATTTTCGATTTCTCTCAAGATGACTGAACGAGTTGAGCAAAGATACTGCATTGCATTTAGTAAAAAGCGTGGTGATTCTCAAACCGGAACAATTCGTAAGATTCAGCAGGTGTTTGGAGACAATGCTGTGGGGGTAACACACATTAAGGAATGGTTCAAGGGATTCAAAAATGGCCGCACATCGGTAGAGAGTGACGAGCGTTCTGGGAGGCCACAAACCGCTCGGAATGCAGTTGTTGTTGCGAGGGTGGAAAATCTTGTAATGGGAGATCGGCATTCGACCGTACGAAAGATTGCCGAAGATGTGTGGATCAGTAAAGATTCTGCACATGCAATTTTGCGTGATGATTTGAACATGCGCAGAGTGGCTGCGAAATTTGTGCCCAAGCTGCTGTCGGCGGAGCAGAAAGAACACCGTCTTCAGGTTGCACAGGACATGCTGGACGCTGCCAACACTGATCCTGAGTTTCTGAACACCGTGACAACTAGAGATGAGTCATGGGTGTACGAGTACGACCCGAAAACAAAAGCACAGTCGTCGCAATGAAAGCATCCCGCGTCCCCAAGGCCGAAAATGTGCTACAGGTGCGAAGCAAAACCAAGGTGATGCTGTTTTTTCATATCCGTGGAATTGTGCATCACGAATACCCACCGGAAGGACAAACAGTGACAAAATAATACTATCAACAAGTTCTCAAACGAATCCGTGATGCAGTTCGGCGCAAAAGACGAGACCTCTGGTCGACGAAAAACCGGCAGTTGCATCATGACAATGCTCCAGCTCATTCATCGCACCTGATCCAAAATGTCCTGTCCAAACATGGAATTCCAGTCGTTTACCAACCTCCCTACTCTCCAGACATGGCTCCTTGCGACTTCTGGTTGTTTCTGAAATTGAAGACGCCATTGACAGAATCCAGTTTTGACAGTAGAGAAGAGATGATGCAAAACGCGACGGCGGAGATGAACACCATTCCAATAGAAGCCTTCCAGAAGTGTTTTCGGCAGTGGAAGGATCGGTGGGCTAAGTGTGTGCAGGCGCAAGGGGCCTACTTTGAAGGGGGTTAGGGTCCCAATCCCGTCAGGTACGTAATATATTTTTTCCGGCCAAAGGTCGGATACATTTTAGACAGACCTCGTATATGCATTTGTATCTTTGCCATGTCTGTCTGTGTTTGTGTGTGTGTCCGTGTTTGTGTCTGTGTCTGTGTCTGTATCTGTATCGATATTTGTACCTGTATCTGTATCTATATCTGTATCTATAGCTGTGCTTGTCTCTGTGTCTGTACATGTGTCTGTATCTGTGTATGTGTCGGTACATGTATCTGCGTCGTCAGTATATGCCTGTGCCCGTGAGACAATGTGCATGCCTGTGTTGCTGTGGATACGTCTATGAGTGTGTCCATCCTCCCTTGGTCGTCCACAATCTGGATTTTGGTTACGGTGAGAAAACAACCCCGTGATGTCCATCTTAAAATTGTTTGGTTGGTTATTTGGGCTTAGGGACGCATCGACTCCTTTCTTAAAATTGTTTCAGCCTTGATGAGTGTCGTTCTGAAAAATCTCTGTCGACATATTCGTGGTATCTTCTGTGGAGACGTGCGCTTCCTCAGGCAGTGGACGTTGATGTTTGATGAGATGGTCATGCAACGCCGCTGCATCCTCCCATTTTGGCATTATGCTCTTTCTGCTGCATATCCGTCACCAATCAGCAACGTCGACTGTTCGAGGCAGCATACATCGCCACGAATATGTCGACGGATTTTTGTTTTCTTCAGAACGACATTCATCACGACCCAAACAATCCTAAGATGTGTACTGATGTGTGGTCTTCCCACCGTAACCGAAATCCAGACAAGGACGACCAAGGGAGAATGGACACACTCATAGTCACATGCACAGCAACACAGACATCCACATTGCCACACGGGCACAGACACACACTGACGACACAGACACAGACACAGACATAGATACATGCACAGGCACAGGCACAGGCACAGGCACACATACACACATATACACACACACAGACACACACACACACACACACACACACACACACACACACACACACACACACACACACACACACACACACACACACACACACACACACACACACACACACACACACAACACACAACACACACACACACACACACACACACACACACACACACACACACACACACACACACACACACACACACACACACACACACACACACACACACACACACACAGACACACACACACACGCGCACACACAGACAGACAGACGCACACACCAGCGTACAGTTGTCTTGTAGTAATTGCAAGATTGTTCTTCTTGCTGTTGTCCTCTTGGCGTCTTGAACTGTTCTGTCAGATGTGCAAATTGCATGTGTCACGTGTTGTGGCAGGTTATTTTCTTAGATTGACGTCGATTTGAAAACCTTGTACCCAGATGATGACAATAATCGAAACGGATGAAATGTAACACAAATATTTAGATTTAAAATATCAACTTACGTCCGATTGTCATTGATCACTTAACGTCAGGACATTGCAACCAAGACGTCCAATGTCACAGTCGCTCACCTGCCAATTCACATGGTGGTCAAACACTTAATTCGCATAACTAAATTTTAACGCAGGTGTGGAGCTGAACGGATAAAAACAGACTATGAAATTGTAATGTCATCGGCGTAAATGCCCATGCATGTAACACTGCACCCCGCAGACAAATATTCCACCAAAAATATTAACTAGCGCTAGGTGAATGTTGCTCTTTTGGCATAGCCAAACCCCAGAAATGGTGAAGTAACATTGCAGAAAAATGTCCTGTACCTCATAAATCATAACAGTATTCAGTTGTTTATTCATTGCATACTCGATGCATCGTCTTCATAGTCACAAGTCCCATTGCCCGCCACCGCTCAGCAACGGATAAGTCGGCTAATTTCGGCAAGCGAGCGTTAACCCGTTCGCTTTGCCGGGCGAAACCAGCCTGCCGTTCTGCTAAGCGCACCCCTGGTTCGTTTATACCAACGAGGCCACTGTGTCACCTGAGACACGACCAGGCATATGTCTAGTGTGGTGCATAGTTTTTTCAGCTCTTCAAATTGACCGTGCCCCTGCACCGCCTGGGTTAAACTGCTTTCCATTAGCCACTACCACACTCGCAATAACGAAACTGCATTTCCCTGTATTCAGGCTACATTTTATTCACATATGAAACACTTATCACATATCGTTCCCGTCGCAGCCTGGTTGGCGAGGCAGTACGTATAATTTTCATCCGCTGAAGTTACCTGAAGCAATGCCATCGAACTAATGATACATATGTGCAATTTTGGAGTCCCTTGAGATAGCGTCGGTACAAGATCGGCTTGGATTCAAGGAGACATGAATCTAACCATCTATTTTTGTGGAAACTCATGAAGACGTTCGCGAACTTGAGACCTAACGGCAAGCCCATGCCAACTCCTTCCTTCTGTTTGTGCAGTTTTTGGATAAATGTGGAGAAGAATTCAAAACCGAAAGCTCAAGGAGAGAGCGGAAATACTTCGCTGAAATTCCCATGACATGATGAGCAGTGCTAACACAGCGTGAATACAGATGTCTACTGCGTCTTTCAAAGGAATGTTGGTAAATACACTTTCCACATCAAAACTAGGTAAAAAACCTATCATGAATATGGATATGCGTAATCTCTTTGACAAACTCAAACGAATTCTTAATTGTATACTCAATTTCGTGCTATCGGAAAGTACTGGCAGAAGGAATTTCGACAAATTGAAACCTGGCATGCCGCAAGCAGAATAAAAAATATCTTAGCGAGACAGGAGCCACATATGGTCTTGCCAGATCATATAGGATGCCTGTGGTACTAGCAAACAATACCTCTTTTTCCGGACGTATTGCTATTGCATTACTTATTCCTTCAATCCATGCTACAATGCTTCCAGATGCTTCCAGTTTCCAAAAGTGCACAAATACTGTGTTCTTCCTTCTTTTTGGACAGCAGTCTGATAATCTGAAGTCCGAACTTATTCCATTACTGTCAAACTTTCCTCTTGCATGGACCCCAAGATCATCTCCGTGAATTCGTTCACAGTAAGGTCCTTTTTCCGATATAGGGGCAGGATACATAAAACTGGTATTTGTCCTCGTCAGTCTGTCGCTTCATTGTTCCTCGTGCGAGGCATGGTGCGTGGGTCTACCCTGTGTGGTCTATACTGCAGGGTGCAACAGCAGTTAGGGAGATCAGACCACACTCAGCGTGTCTTTTGCAACCTCGACCCGTCACCAGTCATGGAACACTCATTTGCGTGTGATACACACTTCTACATCAACGACTTACCAAGCTTGTCCCGTTGTAATTCGATCTTCGATCTCCGTATTATAGAGTCTCCATTCACAGTATGAATGATGTGTAACTGTGTTTTTGCATCTCCATTGTTTTACCGTTTTTGCTCCTGAATACGCTACGGAATGTAATGAAACGTTGAGTGTTCGAGCAATATAGTTTAACGGACATCTCATGATATATATAGTCCAATTGGCCATCAGGTATCCTACGACTACGTTATGGGCGAAAAAAACATCATCATTATACATAAATATAAATACAAATATATATATATATATATATACATATATATATATATATATATATATATATATATATATATATATATATACATATTTATAAATACGTATTTATATACATATATATGTATATGTATACCAGTAAGGACCATGCATCACACAAAATTCTCGCCGTACAGTATAGCACTCATGGAATCCTCCAGAGTCCACTGAATCCCTCCCCCAGCAATCATGTGGCTTCTGGTCTGATCCCCGCAGGGCCATCATCGAACCTGGACTCGTCTGTTGTATAGCCGCCGGCATTATCGGGCTTGCCGACCGGCGGGGAATATTGAGCGCGCTGCAATCACTGAGCCGCCGCAGGCATCTTCGCCTGCCGACCATCACAGTCGCAGTTCATAGCAGTGGCTCGGAATGCTCAAAAGACAACACATTTGCCATTCGAAAGTCGATAGTATCCTAATTATGAAAATGCACTCACCGCGAAATATACCTCGCGCTTTTTAACGTACTTATGCTCAATTTTGCTGTTGTTTCGGTTGACCGGACCGGCTGCTTAATGTATGAATATGTAACTATCTAACTCGGCATCTATGAAGCCTCAAAGCATAGGCAGCAATGTCCGTTGGGTTGCACTGTTGTACACCTCTTACAATAGGTACATAAATTCTTATGGCACTGGCCTGCATTGTATTGATGCTGGGTTCTACACATTGCCACATATGAGCAAAAAATCACCCAGAGCAACAACCCGACTGAAAATGCATATATCGGGGCCTGGTACACGCAGGCGATGTTTCAGGAACCATTCTGTTGAACGATAGTTAATTTGCATTAGACTTAGACAACCCCAAAAAAAAATATCAGAACGTCCAAGCTGTTGAACAGTACTGAAATGTGTATTTTGCGTTTTGCTTACACACAGTTTGGTTGTTGCATAGTGTACATAGTTGCAAATATAGTCCCCCAGTTTCGACGAATCATTTGATGCTCCTCACATACACTATCGGGATACATCGTACGTCCTCTGGTAACGCAAGTCACATATACGTATATTTTACATACACACACACACGTATATATATATGCATATATACACGCACATATATATTCATATCTATACATATATATTCATATATATTCATATCTATACATATATATTCATATATATTCATATATATATATGCATATATACATATATATACATACATATATATTATGAGAGCGTGAAAAGTGCCCAGATATATAACAAATTAGGTAGGAGCTCAACTTATATACATTGCAGCGCTCTCATACGATACCGCCTTTATGAGGGCCTCCATAAAGTACTGGCCTCCATAAAGTACTGGCCTCGCATGTCTAATTCAATCAACTCTGAGGTTTATTATGCCTTAGGTATATGAGTGCATCATCTCTGTAGGCTAGGTCCCGGGCGGTTAATTTCCAACCGATGTGTCATCATGATGACCTCATGCGCATATGCGGCAGAAAATAATACGTAACATCAATGCATGGAGATTGATTGATTAATTATTTCAGTTTAATGGTGCATGAACTGCCAGTGTTGGTGAACCAGGGTGATATATATCAACAGACCCTCTTTGAGAAGGTCCGATTTCAGAGTAGTGTAACATGCTAGCCACTGTAGTCTAGAGGGTGAGCAGTTGATAGATACCACATAAGACAGCTGCACAGCCATAGCCTAAGCGGTCGCATGGACACAGTTGACATCGGGGAGGAAAACTAATCTCCCTTCACGCCTTTTCAACGAGCCTAATCGGCACCACATAGTCATCAGCAGGGTGGTCGAAGTGCTCGCGATAAAACACATATCAGTACTTGCCGCAGACGTTCAAGGGCTGTCGTGGAAGCAAACGTGTGCTCCTATCAAGGTGTCAGTAGTACCTGGAAGCGCTCCTGGATCTGATGGGGTGCCCTTGGGTGGCCAGAGGAGCGCCACAGCATACCATCCGGCAATCCAAGCTCCACTGCCGTCCAACTGTTGATTAATTCAAATATTTTTTCCCCTGTTAAATTGACGCCCCTTTCCAAGTCAGAAGTGGCGGGCGTCCTGAAACCCCCTCCTAGTACAGTTTTTATGTTGTTAAAAAAATGTATGTCGCTATTCAAGCTCCGCTAGCCGTCAGCCGAAATCGCTTGATTCGAAACCCTGCCTCCTTGTAAAATTAGTGCCCCATTTCCGTACCAAGCATGCTTTTCTTTGAAAATACCACCCATACTCACACACTCTTCATCAATTTCATGTTCGTAATCGGCACATGTTTGACTTTCGAATGCACCATAATTCTGGAAGCGATAGGGTATCGATAAAAGTTAATTTTTCCCCGCGATGTCATGGTGGTTTCGAATTCATGCTGCCGGAAAAGTAGGGCTATGGTCATCTAGCGGAATGTTCCGACACTCGCGCGTCCGACGGTAAGTGGATTGGTCGAGCTTATTCTGGTCCTTGACCAATCCCATTTTTCTGCTATCTTCTATTCCGATTCTGCTGGCGTGCTTGATATCCCTTTATTTTTACGACATCGGTGCTCTGCAGGGAGGATTATATAGCAAATGAGGAGATCACCGAGGCACTTATCTGAACAATCTGGTTTCGATTACGTGCCGGTATAGAAAAACCTAGCACTAGCCACATGCGCAGTAGTCCCACAAATATTCCAACGCGAATCGGGACCGAAGCATAAAGATGACGATATTTCGCATTTGGGTCACGATTTCCAAAGCAGTTATTGATCGGTTCAATCCATATCCAAACGTTGTGTGGCTGAAATGCACTCGCCGTCAATCGTCCTCTTTCTCCGGAAATATCATCTGGCCAGCTCCAAGATGACTTACAGGCACAGGCTTACACACAGGCTTAAAACAACTGAAAATACGAGAGCGGTGAGCAATATATATATATGGAAATGTCCGGCAAATGTTCCATCGACTGTGCGATTGGATGCCTCTTCATATTTGTCAAAGCACATCACGCTATTGAAGCTGATGCCCTCAATGAATGCAATCGGCTTCACATCTTAACTTCACATTCATGCCATAATGAATGGTAGGCGAATGGAATGTTGCTACAGTTAGCTTTTCTCACCTGCTCTTTGTCTAGCCGTCACGAAAACGATAGTCAAATGTGTCATGTTTATATACGAGCTTGAATACTTCACGACGTTCAGATTAACCCGCGCCGTTTTTCGGGTCAGATCCTCACACCCCGTCTCGGGGGGGGGGGCGGTTAGTAACCCCCACTAAAATCCAAACCAAGCATCGCACGAAAACGAAAGAGGTGTTATCGGAAAGCGCTCGACGACTAGGGTTCGGGTCCACCCCCAAAACAATTTCTCCCCAAAAGTAACGTCACCAGGGGGACTATATTTTCACGACTTTTCACGACTTACATTATGTTTTTGGCTCTGGGGAGTTCATTTTGTGGATATGAAAAAAAAAACATTTTTTTTTCGAATGAGAAAAGACAGCGAAAACAGCAAGGGGTTTATGTTTGTCCCACCAATTTTGTTTTAATTAAAAAATTTTGTTTGTTTTCAAGTTTTCTTTAATCTTCCTTTTCAAATGGGTAGAGCAGACCGAGAAACGTTGCTGAAAGTCAACTTTCCCTAATAAAAAATGCTTACTTTAGCCAGAATCCTCTATTCGAACTGCAATTTGGCAAATATGCAAAATTTACATGAAATCAAAAACGAAAAAAAAGAGAAAAATTCCACTCGTACGTTTAGCTGCATCCCTAAAGATAAGCGAAGGCTGAAAGTTTCATTAAGTATCTGTATCCGTTAAAGGGGGACGACTGGTTGAACTTTTTTGGAGGTGACCTCACTTGACCTTGACTAACTCGTTGACCCTGGATGACCTGACTTCAAAATTTTGAAGCAGCGTGCCAAATTGATATGAGAAAAGGTATGCCAAATTTCGGTGCGCTGCTGCGCGCCGTTCGTCCACTATCCGCGAAAAACCTGAGGGGGGGGGGGGTTGAAGACCCCCGAGACGGGACGGGTTAATACTGCTGTGCCTCCACTTCAACCAACCATGAAGTCCAATTTTTTCGAGAGCTTATTTTAGCTGCGCGTAATTATTTTCTGATGTATATTTTAAATACCATACCTGTCGTCATTACCAGAAGGAGGGGTGTGTGGTGTACCCCACCTGCCAGTGTACACCAACGACCAATGCACGTCAATGGCCAAGGACTAAGTGTTTGGTGTTTCAGTTTTCTGTTTTGCATTGGTTCTCGTACGCCTTCTGTTTTGCCCGTGACGGTGTCAATGCGTACATTGGATGCATCATATACCGCACGGCCAGCTACAATCCTGTCCTTTGCTGAGATGTGTTACTTGTATGCTATCTGTTGAACTAGATTGCTCAAATTACGACGACACCGCGGCCACTGCCAACACTGCTATTAGCATGCTATCTGTAGAGCCAGACTACTCTACTTACTGCATCTCAGCGGGTCACTGTCAGCACTACTATTGCATTTTCCATTTACGACACAACTCCTCGGAAGCGGCATTACTGCTGGAAGCATTACTGCGCTCGGCATTACTTCAACACGACAGATCTGCTGCACGTTATACTGCGGCAAAATTTCCCGCTCATGACATTCCTTTTACGCCACATTGCTACTACACGGCATTACTGCTACCGACTTTACTATGACCAACATATATTCCACATGGCATGACCACTGTGTGACACTACTGCAACAAACCTTACCGCTCCGGATATCACGGTTGCTCGACATTGTTGTTATGGGACGCCAATGCTACAAACTCTGCCTTAGGCAAGACTCGTGCTCGACACTACTACTTTATAACCTTAATGTTGCAGATGTTATCACCTCGAAAGTGACGTTACGAGGGGGAGATATTTTACAACGCCCCGCTCTAACCAGCTGTACTGTGGTCAAGTTCCCGCGTAATACAGCCACGCTTTATAGCCTGCTAAACGTTATACGATTAAGCTAAATGCTCTCATCTATTTTCGTATTGTAGCATATAATTTCGTAGTTTGAAACTGTCGTTTAAGTTCGGATTTAGGCTATTAATCTGTAGGCTATCCATGTTGCTATGACAACGTGATCAAACTACCAGTGTTTACTACCTGTAGCCTGCTTCATAGGGACAAATTTCGGTAGAAGTACTAAGTATTATGTTGTAGTTGTAAAATTATGGTTCATAAAGAGAAATATACAATTTTAATTTACTACTTCAAATCTACTGCTTACAATTTACTACTTGCTACATCCTAAGCTAAATTCAGGCGCACCGTTTCGTAAAAGTTACAACTACAACTTGCAGTAAAAGTGAAACAGAACTTACTACTAAAGTTTGCTCTGCCCCATCCATGGTAAATGTTTCTCTGATCTGAGATTATCAAATGATTCTATCTGAGGGTGAGACTATGTCAAGTGATTCTATGTCAAGTGATTCTAGCTGAGTAGTATGGACATTAAACAAGTGCTCTGACTATTCAGAATAGATGTTGAGAATAGGAGTCGACGAAGACCACGGATATTCAGACCACGCATGAACATGAACCTGGATCTGCCAGCGCTGAAGCGGCGTGAAGGATATTATCATATAGAAGCGGTGCCGGGATCAGTAGGGTCTGTAGCAGTAACGTTGTGTAGCAGCGATGTCCACGACAGTAAGGTCTGTAGTAGCATTGTCGCATATCACTAATGTCGAATAGCAACAACGTCTGGAGCAGTAAAGTTTGCAGCTGTGGTGTCGAATAGCAAGGAAGTCTGATGCTGTAAAATCTATACCAGTAATCTCCGGTTGTTGTAACGTCGCGTAGCAGTGGTTTCTGTAGCAGTTAAATATGTACCAGCAACCCCGGGCAGTAGCAATGAAGCGTAGAAGTCATGTCTGGACTCTGGAACAGTGAAATATGTAAGAGTAATGTTGCGTGGCTACAATGCTGAAGCAGTTGAGCCGTTAGCAGTAGCCACAGCGGCAGCATTGATGCCATACCGTCATAGGAGTATTTGTATTAACCAGATCCCAAGAATGTTAGAAAATTACCCACTTCATTGCACAATAAGCTGATGTAAAGCGAACGGGTCCATCCATATTTGTTAGTAGATAATTCGTGGACTCTAAATATTGCGCCTGAACAACAATCTATCTCGATCGCTCGACATTGCACTGGGTGATAGCTCGAACATCTTCTTCAATCCGTCGTTCACCTTTCGGCATGCCGGTATTCAATGGACCAGATCGACGGTTCAATGGACCAGATCCACGGTTCAAATCCAGCCAGTATCTGTAACCGCGCTTTGATACTGTCATTTGTAACCTCAGCATTAAAATCATACAAGGACCTACGTGTCATAATGCAAATTATTTGAGGTGAAACTATGGCAATTAAATGTGGTCTCGTTGTCCAGGTGAAACTTCTACTGGCCCCTCATCCGAACTAACCAAGTAGTGCGGATGATGTAAACCATGGAATACAATAGGTCTACTAGCTCACACGAAATCCTATTATACCCATTGGCTGCAAACATAAGCGCTTTTTATCGGTATATCACTATAAGTATACCCGATTGCAGTCATTTGTATTGAATAAGTGATATATATTTGCAGCCAATGAATCCAGAAAGTGTGCTTTGGCAAGGATTAGTAATGTTCGCGTCTGAGATCTTCTGGCAAGCTTCACTAGTGCGTATGTGCGCTCATCCCCACGGATCCCTCACCACTTGGGATCCACCACATGGTGGTTATTTCCCATCCTCATGCAAAAGATTAAACCAACTCACTCAAGACATCCAGTAAAATTGGACCTGACGGGTAAACATTTGAAAGGTGAAACAGTCTACTTGGCGAATCGGCGAAAGCAAAGTGATGAATGTCATCACATACTCCAATAAAACGCAAAGCCTTAGACAAATTGTAAAGTTTGAAATGTTGCAGCAAAACTTAAAATAAAATTGAAATAATTAAGCAGGTCGCATAAATATGGTTCATGTCTTTAAAAAAACTCCTTAATTCCAGCGGTAAATTCAAATGTCATTAGCTTCCATATCCCTTCCGTCGACAATCTCTGTCCTCAGCGTCCCAAGCGTCCCAGCTTGAACAATGGGTTAAAATGTAAATAAATATGAACATGACTATGGAAATTAAACATATATGTCACAAATAAATCAAGAAAAATAGGGGCTTGAATTTTTTTTTGTCTGTGACAGAGATCACGAGAGGCACCACTCCACGTTTCGCGGAAGTATGGCACACCGTTTCGGTCGTTGGCTGATATAATTCCACTTCCGAAGAAACAAACAGATCAGGTTCGTCCAACGGTAAAGGATACACAGCAGGCTGGGCTTACGTGATTACTCGGAACATAAGAGGCCGGTTGTTTTTTTCCTCGGCCCGACCAACAAACATGTTCAGAGCGGTCACATTCGCGGCCGGAGCGGCCGGCAGGCCGGACTTCCACTGCTGAGCGCAATGCCATGCAGCCACGACGCGGGGTAACTCAAATATGCCGTGGTATATACAACAGCTTGGCTGGAACAACGGGAAGCGCTTACGATGTCAACACGAATGATGAACCACCAAATCCTCAGCCATCTTTGCTTTTTATTGTGACCGTTTGTATATTATGTGCAAGCAAGCCTCTTTTCGTTATGAAGGTCAGTTTCGTTCATTTTTTTTAGATGCGTTGAAAAGTTATTTGGTTTAGGCAACACTTCAATTTCAGAAAATACAACTTGCGCTCTCTACATGGCTGTGCGATTAGCTTCCCCACACAATGTATTATTCTGCTAAATTGTTTTCCAGCACTATTTAAGAAGCTTAGAAGCATGGAACAAGAGGTCTATGCTTCGACCTCACCTAGCCTTTGGCCTATATGGGATGCTATGGGTCAAAATAGAGCATGTCGCAAGTCGTTAGTATCAAGAAATGTCATGCTGAACATTACAAGCGCTAATCTGTTGTTATTTGACATGGGTAACGATTCAAGGTTAACACTCAAAAGCATAGAGTTTAACCCATTTCAGAGGTCAATGAGAATCGTCAAGTTGGACGTCCGACATAACTCGGAAGATCTCGTCACCTGTGGAACGTTGGGTTTTGGCTTGACACCTGCAGAACGTTGACTCCCACCCCTCGCACTGGGGATTTTGCGAAATTATATACAGTGCTATTCTGAATCGGGCTCAACTGGTCTCAGCCCCGTGCAGTCACAAGCTCTTCCCTGACGCTCAAACGATTCTTCTGGATTCCTTGTCAAAAACCATCGCCGGCTTGCTATCGCGAGGCAGAGCTTCAGCTAGGCACAGCTCGAAACGCCATTGCCACCCACCCGGCGAGGCGTGAAGTGTGCGTTTCGCCTCCAGCGTTCGAGCCCAAACACTTTCCACCTGATTTCCATCCACATCGTACGGCGCTGTGCGAGAGCGGCTGAGAATTGCAGCCGATGTGTTTGATCTTCTACTCCGAGGATGGCAATAGCCGACAAAAATTGCCCATAAGATCGGCGAAATGATTAAATATATACGTGCACACCACAGCCGCCCCAAGTGAATGGGTTGTAAAACTCCCGAACGGCTATAAACCGAGATTAGATGTGATCCGGTTGGACCGCACGATCATTGCCCGTCGAGCAACGGCGGTGACGAATTCCAGTTAACGGTCGCCCGCCCGCCCTGCGACTCGTGCCGCTGCATAGTGGTCCGGAGCTGTTGTCGGGACGTCATTGTCAGTGACTGCACCGGCCCACGGCACGCACGCGTACTGTCGTAACCCGAGCCGCACCACGCAGGTGTGCTATCGTAACCCGAACCGCACCACGCACGCGTACTGTCGTAACCCGAGCCGCACCTCGCAGGCGTGCTGTCGTAACCCGAGCCGCACCTCGCAGGCGTGCTGTCGTAACCCGAGCCGCACGACGCACGCTTGCTGTCGTAACCCGAGCCGCACCACGTACGCTTGCTGTTAACCCGAACCGCACCACGCACGCGTACTGTCGTAACCCGAGCCGCACCACGCAGGTGTGCTATCGTAACCCGAACCGCACCACGCACGCGTACTGTCGTAACCCGAGCTGCACCTCGCAGGTATGCTATCGTAACCCGAACCGCACCACGCAGGCGTGCTGTCGTAACCCGAGCCGCACCACGCAGGTGTGCTATCGTAACCCGAACCGCACCACGCACGCGTACTGTCGTAACCCGAGCTGCACCTCGCAGGCGTGCTGTCGTAACCCGAGCCGCACCACGCAAGTATGCTATCGTAACCCGAACCGTACCACGCACGCGTACTGTCGTAACCCGAGCTGCACCTCGCAGGCGTGCTGTCGTAACCCGAGCCGCACCACGCAGGCGTGCTATCGTAACCCGAACCGCACCACGCACGCGTACTGTCGTAACCCGAGCTGCACCTCGCAGGCGTGCTGTCGTAACCCGAGCCGCACCACGCAGGCGTGCTGTCGTAACCCGAGCTGCACCACGCAGGCGTGCTGTCGTAACCCGAGCCGCACCTCGCAGGCGTGCTGTCGTAACCCGAGCCGCACCACGCAGGCGTGCTGTCGTAACCCGAGCCGCACCACGCACGCGTGCTGTCGTAACCCGAGCTGCACCTCGCAGGCGTGCTGTCGTAACCCGAGCCGCACCACGCAGGCGTGCTGTCGTAACCGACCCGCACGCCTGCTGTCGTAACCCGAGCTGCACCTCGCAGGCGTGCTGTCGTAACCCGAGCCGCACCACGCAGGCGTGCTGTCGTAACCCGAGCCGCACCACGCACGCCTGCTGTCGTAACCCGAGCTGCACCTCGCAGGCGTGCTGTCGTAACCCGAGCCGCACCACGCAGGCGTGCTGTCGTAACCCGAGCTGCACCTCGCAGGCGTGCTGTCGTAACCCGAGCCGCACCACGCACGCTTGCTGTCGTAACCCGAGCCGCACCACGTACGCGTGCTGTCCAAGGTCAGACTGTGGCAGCATGCTGGCCAGCTGTTAGCCATGCAAATCGCTGCCTCCAAAATTAGACGCAGACGCAGGACGAGTAACGTGCGCAGATCGTCGTATTCAAATTGAGAAAAACAAAGACTCGCACTTGGCCCAAAATCACGGGAGATGACGGCGGCAAACGGAAGTCTCGGCATTTCTTGACATGTCACTCAGTTACTGCCGAGTTGCTGCGCCAAAAGTCTTCGGAGGAGATCATGCAGGGCGAGTGATTCATTATCAGTACTCGAAGAACTCGAAGACCTCACTGCACTGGTATACTTTTTGTAAAACAGTATCCCAGTGATATCTACTTCTGCAGCATAGTATCTACTTATTTCAACAATGCGCGGTGGATTTGAAAGATGGCCCGAACTTCTCACGGATAGCGGGCGGAATATTCAGTGGGCAGCCACAGTTACTCTCTCCCGAAGTAAAACTTTCGCTAGCGAACTCGATTAACTGCACATACTGAGAATTAAATTTACAATTTCAGTATTAAGGCCATCTGCAATGGTGCATAGATATCCAACCAAATTCACAACTTTGTCGGTGTTCTTTCCCAGGTCTTCTTCACATGCCACCTAAAGGTAATATGGACTATTAGTGCAGGGATTGATCTAAGAGGTGTGGAGGGGAAATCCACCCCCACCCCACACACATACACCTTTGAGGTCCAAAGGCGCCCATGGGTAGGCCTTCGGCGTCAGACATAACCTTAAACCGGTTTGCACTCTCATGGACCGGTTTTTATTAATGTTAGATTGACTTCGAGTTACATAGGTTTAATTTTAATTAAAAATGGCGCCTCCAATTCCCTTGAGCGAGGGCTGCTCCAAGGAAGCTACAGGGTGCAGATGCTTACCACATGGATTTACACTAGAAGAAGCTCGCCAGGACATTCCGTAGGGAGGCTATCCGAACGATGCTGACCGCCGATTAGATTTTCCAAACTCACTAGTAGGCACAGCCTACTAGTAGGCTAGCTCGCCGGACTCGCCAACATAGCGCTTTCTTCCCACTATCTCTCTCTCCCTCTCGACCCAGCGGCGCTCTAGGGCGTCGTCGGTAAGCCTAGGGTTCCCGACGGTCAACGCGACACTGCCTTCTGCTCCATCCTTTTCCATAGGTTCTATAGGTTAGATACTGTAAGATGTATCTTTCTGGGTCAAATAATAGTGCTAACCTACTGCGCCCGCCTTTGACATACTGATCCCATCGCTACAGCTCTGTGTCTTCCTACACCTATTGATCGCAGAGACACATATGCGCATAGACACATCAAGCACGTCCAGACCAAATCTTTTCACCGACTCAATTTCCTCATTTGGAGCCGATCGTCATACGATTTTACATCTCTACAAATCGTTAATTCTTCCTACCATAGGATATGGGCGATCGTTTACGCTGGTACCAGTACCTCCGCTTTGGAACCTCTGAACAACATACAAAATACATTTCTGCGCATATCACTCGGCGCACTGACAACTTCTCCCATATATTCTCCAGACAAAAGCAGGAATTCCTCCATTGGATCTCAGAAGAATAGAGCAAACACTTAGATAAGCCGCAAAAATTCAATTTAACGAAAACTACCCTACACACACATCCTTGCACGTTCTTCCAAGCCTACGTCATGAATATCTCGGTCCAGCGGAAAAAAGAACTGGCCTCACTACAGATTCTCGGATCAAAGCATTTTCTGCAAAACTTCATTTCGCCATTCCACCTATCGTTTCTCTTTCTCCACCAACCACAGCACCCTGGCAGATGGCCGAACGATGCTTTTTTTAAATCTCACCACCACTCCAAAATCACAGCTGAAAGCACAGCAAAATCATATGCCGAAAAAAATCCACCAATTTCGATCTTGACATCGCCATGTTAATTTTGTTGATATATACGGATTCCAAGAAACCAACATCACAGGAAGCGCCATTTTTGCGGAAGCATACAAAAAGCAACATCGTTTACTGGACGGAATCTCAATTTTCATTGCCGAATTGCATGCTATTTGTATTGCTCTCCGTTGTATTCGCTGTCGTTTTCTTTGTCACTCCATGTGCAGCGTCGTCGTTTGTTCCGACTCTAAATCTGTCCTTCAATCACTTTCTTCACTTTCTATGTCACACCATTGCCATATCTCCATTTATGACATACTTTAAACACCTTATCACATTGGCGTGAAGGTCCATTTCCTGTGCGTGCCCAGTCACTGCAACACACCAGGAAACGAGGAAGCCGGCAAAGTAGCAAAAGCATCGCTACACCTTCAAAACATCACAGAAATTCCACCACATTTCGAAGGTATTAAATCATCCATACAACAGAGCATTCGACATTTTTGGACACCAAACACAAACCGTACACAGTTACGAGTCATCAAACCTGGCATCAACACCTGTATCACATCATATAAAGAACCGTCTCGAAGAAAAGTACTATCTCGTTTACGCATTGGCATACTTTTACTACCCATCGACACATATACACGGTTTCACTTCGACCTTCATGCCCATCATGCAGCATCCATCTTACAGTCACACATATACTCCTACACTGTGAACAATACCATGACTATCGAAAAACACTTACCGACTACTGCCGAACACAGCATTCAATTTTCTTTACCCACGCTAGTGGGAGACGAAACCCCTTTCTAATCAAACTACTTTTCATCTTTCTCCGACAAACCAACCTGCTCCAGAAATTATAAACTGACTTTTACAACTTTACATTTTTTTCTTTGTTTTCCAAGACGCGAAGTGGCCTGAGGAAGCCAAAGTGCCTATTTTAATAAAACCAGCAACCAACAACCTCGACACACGAGCCTATGCGTCTTCCGCACCACAGGTGGTGTGCCCAGTACCGTTTGGTTCCACCGTAGCCGGCCCCAGCCGAGGCGGCCGCTCGCCCTCCGTTCATATATATATATATATATATATATATATATATATATATATATATATATATATATATATGTCTGTATGTATACATATACATATATTCACATATAAATGTATGTGCATGTATGTATATGGGAACCATTATTGCATGCTCTGACAATATGAACAACTTCGTAATCGGATAGGGTGT
>JAOTOL010001577.1:1322500-1345000 GCA_034440575.1 Imbricaverruca yamaguchii
TTGGGTAGGTTTTTCCCCTGTGCTAGGGAAAAGAGGAAGAAGGACAATGATCTCAGCTCGACACATTACTCCGAATCTAAGTTTCCCCCACTGGCCACTCCAGATAACAATCGCGCAACCCCAGACTCGGCCCCCTAACGCCCAACCTCTCGACACAACCATTGATGACTCACGCCGAACAATTCCCCTTGGTGACATGGAAGCCTGTTGCGCCTCGCCAACCACTGCTCGTTCTAAGACCTCGAACCCGTCTTGCAATCCGGACCAGACCATCACGATTCACGATAACGTAACCTTAGTGATCAAAACCCAATCCCGAGCTCAGACCAAAGCCCTCCCCGCACCACCACATTTTGTGGAAAATCCGTCACGATCACTCTCCATTCCAACCGCAACATCACCAAGGGCACCACCGTCCTCGCGCACGGGCTCCGTTTCATGTCTGAGGAACACATCCAGGCGGAGCTCGGGCCGGAAGGGGTGAACCACGTCCGACGCATTACTTCCTTCAAAGACGGCCAGAAACGTGATACAAGCCTCCATGTCATTACACGCGCCTTGTCATTATACGAGCCTCCTTGTCTGCAGTAAACGCCATCTTGTCAATTTGTCGATAAGGGAGGATGCCTCGCCAGGACTCCCCGGTAGTTTGGCCGTCCGTGGTCCTAGCTGAGCCTACAGTAGAGTGAAAATTAATCGTAATTGATCATAAAATACACATAGTAAATAAATAAAATAATTCAAATTGCAATTGACCAGGCAATACAGCGAATGTGCACTACCTGATGCGTGGTAAGTGCGCCTATCCGCTCCATGATAAATATGCTCTATATTCGTTTCTCTTTGCATTGTGCCATTCAACAAATAGTTGGCTAATAATTGGATCTCGGCTTCTCGGTCACTCTCAGTGGAGAAAAAAGAACAAAGAGCGGCGAGGCCACTGCACATTTATGCTCTTCATGTGTGAATTTCGATTTTTTTTACGTGTCCAGCCTATTTTATAAAATACAATTTATGTGTAATTAGGAAATAGGAAGTTGTAAAATTATGTTTCATAAAGGAAAATCTACAATTTTTATTTACTACTTTAAATATACTACTTACAGTTTATTACTTAATACTATCCTGAGCTAAACTCGGGCAGGCTGTTTCATAAAAGTTACTACTTACAACTACAACCACCACTGTTAGTAAAAGCGAAGTAGAACTTACTAGCAAGGTTTACACTGTCCCATCCATGGTAAATGTTTATCTGATCTGATGTTATCAAAAGATTATATTTGAGAGTGAGACTCAAGATATCCTCTATCAAGTGATTCTATCTCAGCAGTAGGGACATTAAAAAAAAGCTGACAGAATGGATTAAACATGGGTGTTGAAAATTGGAGGCGAAGAAGGTTACGGACGTTCAGGCCATGCACGGACATGAAACTGGATCTGCCAGTCATTTCGGTAAGAGCTAATACTGCTGCTTTTTGTCAAATGAACGGCAAGTAGTTTATATTGATGGGGCTAAATCAGCTCATGATTCAGTGAATTAGCTGATTGGGTGCACATTTTCTCTGAACGGTGACTTCGGCGGAAAATTCGCTGAGCCGGAAGGATACACTCAAGCGTACAATAACGAACCAAGGGCGCCTCTTCATCTCAGAAGGACCACTCTTCCTCGGAAAGAGGTACATTTGGCAGAACAAAATCACATGCTCCAAGTGTCCCCTGTATCGGCCCATGGTCCAAATGGCCTCCAGGAAGTTTGATGGGGATATTTCACTCAGTCGATCAGCTGATGTACTTACAATAACCACCGGTAGAGCCCATGTCGCAGCGTTCACGCACAACGCTCGTTTTTGTATCGCTCGCGCACTTTCTTTCAGTTACCGCGGTCACAGTCAGTTACAGGGAAAGTGAACCGATCGAAGTGATGAAGCAACGGAAGTGATGCGCTGTGGGGGCCTAAGCCAATTTATAGTAGGTGGGATGTCCAAAAATTAACGCGCTTTGTCAATACCGTATCTGTCTGATTCACGTCCTAACTGCGCATTTTAGCAATGTGGGAGGTGTTTGATTTGTAAAGTAGTAAAATGTATGATGGTCGGCTCCAAGTGATGAAGTAGTGATGCATCAAAATGAGTTGAGTCGGTGAAAACATTTGTTCTGGATGTGTTTGACCTGTTCATGCATTGAAAGCTTACGGTCAAAAATAATACCAAGAAACGCAACGAATTTGCAAAGGCATATCATTGTTTCCAAGGTGAAGCGGTGTTTATGAAATTTGGCGAGAGGTAGTTTGGTAAATACCACCGTTGCAGATTCTGTAGCGGAAAAAATGAAACCATTCTTCAGGTGTTTTGAATTTTGAGGGCGGGAGTGATTGAAATGGGGTGCGTCCATACAATCGGCAGATTAATTGCCAGATTTGGCTTGAAAGTGTTCGAAAAGTGAGCTGTTTTAAATGTTCTGCACATTAATGACGCCTAGCCTCGCGAATACGGCGGCGTGTTCTCGCTCATTCATAGTTACGTATAATTAAGTTTTGTTCATCTGGGGGTCTTATGTGTTTCCGAAATGCTCCTTTTCTTCTGCAATGGCACGTTCAATTTCGTGAGTTCACCAAGGTATTGGCGTTCGTTTTGCGAAAGGTTTTGTGAGTGGAATTGTATTAGATGCTGCTTCGATAAGTGTTTTTGTAATTCAGTTGAAGTTTTCGACGGGAGAAATGCTGGTGTTGTATGAAATATGTGAAAGTTTCTGAAATGCTGTCCAATCGGCCTTCGCAATCTTTCACTGAGGGATAAAACTGGGTGTGATTTCAGTCGCAGTTGAAAATGTGGGTGCTAATTTGATTGGGTAGTGGTCGCTGTCATGCATGGCGGTGTCAATGGTCCTGTCAAAGTAATTGGCTATGGTCGGAGAACATATTGATAAATCAATAGCTGCTTCTCTATTATGTCCAAGGTGAAAAAGATGGTTGTCCGGTGTTAAGTAGTACTGAATTACGTCGGTCCAAAATGTGTTAAATGACGCGGCCGCGAGTGTCTCCATGTGTACATGCTTGATTGTACTTAATCCCAGGCTGGGCTATGTACATTAAAGTCTCCGAGTAATATGAAAGAGTTCTTGAAATGTGCTATAAGGTTTTCTGTATGTCAAAACATGTGTGTTGTCTGTGTGTGGTGGAATATAAATGGGACATACATCTATAATTCTACCACGTAAACATAATGTACAAGCTACGGCTTTTAAAGGTGAATTAAGTGTAATTTGTGTATATGTATAATCAATGTTTATGTAAAGTGTTGTACTGCCACTGCGCTGTGGTCCACAGACCTCGTCATGACGGCACAGCGACTTCACGTTTCCTCATATCCGCACGTTCTGCATGCATTGTCAAGGCACACATGTTGATCGGTGGTGCAGTGAAGACGTTTTTCTTGTGTGGTGACAGATCGTCAGGGTCGTGGACCACCATGTCACCGACTTTGATGCAAATCTCACGCAACGATTTTCACTTGCGCTGATTCGGCGTGTGTCATGTGTAGCGTGCTCAGATCATTCAGCCAGGGCTACAGCCCCAGAACATTTCTGGTCACCGATTTTGTTGCAAAATGACATCTCCCTGAGGAACAAAAGTAATTTACAACCGTAAAATTATACAATAACAGCTACTTTCAAATATTTAATAAACATTGACATCGCAATGGCATGATGAATCCAAGTACTTCGCTAGTTTTCATGTTGTATGCGACTAAGAAAGCCAACCTGGTTTATGTCAACTGACGATGTCAAATGTCAGCGCATTTATTGCATTTATTGCAGATTGCATGCTACTTTTTTTTGCAATATCGAATAAGCTGACATTCATTTTAGCGATATTTACCACTCCATTTAATAAATCGTACATCTAACTTTGCACCGGCTGGCCGCTCTCCGCATATTGCAGGAAGGCGGATGCAATGACGGCTTTGTTATGGCTGCACGTGCAACAGCTGGCTCGTCACCGCAGGGTCTGCGCAGGAATTTGTCAAAGTTTGCTTTCAGAAACCACACCCAAGAGCATTCGTGCCCTGGTTAATGGGTAGGGTTGTCATTGTAGGATCCGTCGATCCGGATTGTTCGTCTGCCTTTTATAATGCGAAGAAAGCGCAGTGTGCATCGATCCATTTAAGAAACATTGTGCCACCATATATCGTGGGCTGCGAAAAAGAACATCCAACAAGTACATTAAAGCGGTGAGTGGAAGACTCAAGGACGGCGATTATTTGTGTAATAACTGTCGATATCAAGTTTATAGATCTGAAGTCATAGCCGTCCCGGAACAACTCGGAACCGAAAACAGTCACAATCAGCACGTCGAGCTCTCCGCGGCCTCGAGTTGGCCATCCTGGTCACTCCCGGCAGCAGATGATGTGGCTTCAGGGAGAAATCAGCTCGGCTATGTGCGGGATAGCGGAACGTTAAGGAAAGTTTTCCTTTCCTCAGGTTTCGTGTTCCACCAAGAGTAAGTGCCGTGAAGTACGAATAGTCTAGGGGTAAGTTGCTCGTCTCACAAGCAAAATTATGTGGGTTCGGGTCTCACCTGTCGCTACTCTTCGCCCGCGACCAATCGGCGTGAGAGATTGGCGACCCTACATGACTCAACGGTCGATGTGTCGTAAAACCAATAACCGACAGTAAGGCACTTACTGTCGGTTATTCGTCGTCAGTGAGCAGCTCGGCTCACTGACGTATGACGTCACAAGAGAGAACATGTCAGCCAGTTTTTCGTCACAATCGCGGATTGTCGACAATTAATCCTACCTGTTACCCCAATTCACTAATGATTGGTATCGTAGGGTTATGGACAACTCAGCTACGTCTAAATAGGCCATGCAATTTTCCAAGGTCACGATGAGTCAATAATCCAACTTGAAATTTGATGATCTTTTAAAGATGGGAGTTACTCTGAGGTTGGCGTGGACGTTAGAGCGAATTTTTCATCAAGCTTACCCCTGGATATTAGAAATTAGTACCCGTGTACAGTATTTCGGAAATATCCAAATGAGTTCAACACTTTCACCTCATTTTATATATGGGCCAAAATGTACCCAGTCGCACATGATTAGTGTCAAGGTTACTGCGAAACACCATGGTGAAAATTTAAAGCTCGTGTGTTACTGGTCGACTTTACTATTCTCAGTTTGACACGTACATCTGCCATACGCACATTTACCCATGTAGGTTCAGTTACGCATATCCGACATGCGTACATTTGTCCTTACGTCCATTTGTCCTGGAATTCCTTGCATTCCTTCACATACAGCATATGTGCAATGACGTTGACCAGGCGGATATTCATTTTAACCATACATAAAACATTTTCAGAGTTAAGGACCCGCCGAGCTAAATGGCCCCTCGGAGGCTCGAGTTTCCATACACTCAGCGAAGGACGAGCATCTGGCAGTGAGACGCCGCGTGAGAAGTGGGGAAGAGACAGCCTTTCCGACACCGGCCTCTCGGGAGAAATCCATCCTGGGTCGAGTCGGTCTCGCAGTGTCGCCACCGGCCGACTAACCAACCAAGCAGCCAATTTTCTAAGTAGCTCGATGTGCTTCAGTTGAATATGGCTGGGGAGAAGGGGCGGGGGCTGGCGGTGCCGCGGTGAGGCCGGCACTGCCGCGCTAGCCATGGCCGCCATGATGTATGCGGCCGGGTTCGTCGGTGCAGCAACGTCGTGGAGGCCTCAGCGCATGCGAATGATGTCAGGACAGCTCGTCCATCTCACCGACACAGAACGTTTGCTGCTCGAGCGCCCCGAAACGCCCAGAAACAGAGAAGTGATGCGAGCCATGAGTGCTGCGGGGCGACTGTCTACCGACCTCAGACACGTTTGTGGAGGACATGCATCCTGCTACCATACATACATTATCGGGTCGTGCTCGGCGAAAAATTGCAATGCTCTTGCAGTTATCAATCTACGATAAATAATGTTTCACCCCAGGTAGTTTTTTTTTCTTTATTCTCTCCTGCCTTACTTTTTCCTCCGTGATTGCTGTGGATCGAAGATATTGCACAACCCGTGCTGTTTGAGCGCAATTGCGTGATGTCACGTGCAGTGTACTTGCAACAGGTAGTCCTTTGGCTAAGCAGTTTTCCAGGTATGAGGAAGCTCGTGGGCAAGAAAATTTAGGTGAAAACGATTTTGTCAATGCGCGTAACGTGCTCACTCCAGTTTAGTTGCTTCGTCCTCAATTTCTACCTTACTGACATGTCTGGCGGGGCGCTTCACGGTAAGCTGCGGGATAACTGAACTGAACATTACCTAACTGAACGGAGCTGAAATATAATCAACTGAGCTGTGTTCAGCCTTTACGGATTGGCACCTCAGTCATTCGTCTTGGTTTTTTATGAGGGGGGTGGGGGGTGTGTGTGAAGAAATGCCCCCTCATTGTTGGCTTTGACCCCAATAATTTCGACTTTTAAAATGGTACTCTGGAGTGTGTCCGCCAATCCATTTGGACTCACCCATTGCCTTCATATATCGTGACCCCCAAATAATGTTCAGAAATCAAAGCCTCAGCAAACACACAAAAAGAGGAACGCGCAGCGAGACAGTTGTGTTGGCAGAAATGGTTTTCATGCCTTTGATATCCATAATGCGCGTTGATAAAGTGAAATTGAGAGAAGAAAAGTTGAATCCACCCCTACATTTCTTCGAATACATTTTACATCCGAATACAAAGTGACGAGGTCGAGTACGCACCACCATGCCGCGGATAACAGAGGAAGCCTTTACTCCAAACGATCCATTGCACCGTTGATGAATACCTGCATAGCTATGTGTAAGTTAATTTCATGCCAAGGCATTGGCATGCAGGGCATTGTGCGCGACAATATGATAGCCAAGTCAGGTGCACGAGTCACAGCTGCTCGCTTATTCAACAGTAAATTCGAAAGTCACCTGCCTAGCATTTTTGGATCAAATGAATAGTCACGTTACGAATCTGGGAAGACAAAACACCGAACGTCTATGCAATGCAAATATAACCAGCAATTTAAAATGTAAGCCAACCACAGCACTCCATCAGTGCTGTGGTTCCTGCGAAAATGGCACACCCTATCACGTGTACAAACCGATCATGATATGCCAGCTACCACACGTGACACATAATATCTAGAAGCTTCTACACAATATTGAGAGGTTTTCAGCCAGAGAGGTGGCAATATATGTTGCCGCGGAGCAGCCAGCTCAATCAAACTGGCGCTATTGAGCTTATCATTGTCAGCACCATTAGCTGTATATCAGACACCAACCAGTCATATCACAGGTCAGCACCAACGACGCCGGTTCTATCACAGACCGACCAGCATCAACGTCACCAGTGTTGTCATATGCCAGCACCAACGACACCGTTCCCGTCACAGATCGATACGAACCACGCCGATGCCCACCATAGACAGGCACTGACGATGCAGTTTCATATTGGAAGTTTGCGAGTGCTTGTCGTTTCATGGGTTCGACTCGCTTAAGCCATGATTGAAATGGGTTGGCAAAACCAGTCAGTTACCTAATGGTTCCAACGAAATGAAACTGCCCAAGAGTATATCTTTATCTGTGTTGGGGCGTGGTGCCGTAAGCATGCACCATGCACAATATGTTCCTCCATGCGATGTTATCACCGGTAGGCACAAGGCTCCATTGGAGGTCCTGCACGAGCGAGGGCGAGAGCTCAATGCGCAGTGTAGTCGGATATGATTCTGTCGAGGTGGCGTGGAATGTCGTGTTCTGTCGTCGCACGACTAATAGCATTTATGGGGAGCTAAAGTAGCCCCACACGCAGCGCATTCGGCAAATTGCATCAATAAAGCATTCATAAAACGTGTCCACCGTCATTGGGTTTGAAACTATGGACTTCGGATTGCCGCCAGCTGGTACAGAGCGTGCCGACCGGCTGGCCGGCGGCCGACCGAGGTGCAAAGCTCTGGTCGTATGGCGGACGTGCGCAACTCACGACTCTGACCAAACACACAACATTCACTTGAACAACTACTTCACACATTCAAGAGGAAATGCTGTGTTGGAAGATCGGTATAAGTATGAACTTAAAGAATAACTTGAGTGAGCAAACTGGCATCTGAAATGCTGTAGAAAGACAAAAAACGACATGGTTTTAACCCTAACATATTCAGCTGTTGATTGTGATCCGTCTGGGCTAATTTTGAGGGTGCCAGTTTAGGAGCCAGGAATGTCATCCGAATATTTAGCATATATCACGGGGCACAGGTCGCAGATGGGGACTCAGTTTTCGAATTGCGCATAAACACCACTGCTAACGGCGGTGTATAGCGATCACATATTGCCCCTCACTTCATCTGCTTAAACATAGCTTTCACATGTTTGACCGACCTGCTGTAAGCACATGTGAAAGCAAAGTTATGATTGCTTAGGTCCGTAAGGGAAATTCCGGCTTCCATATCAGGTACCAACATTTATATATGACCGGATACATCCAGCTGTTTGTTTGTTCTCTTTAAGGTATTGTTTATCAAGGTCATGCTCTCTGGTTGTTTGGTTTCCGGTTGTTTGGCTTTGCACTCGGTGATATTGCCGGATACTCTTCCGTAATTGTTTCCGTGTTTGCTATGTAATCTCATTTGTTTATGATTACGAATCCTGCACATTAGACCGATGGCTTGAAAAGATTCGTTGGTCTTTCTGAAGCTCGGGCATCAATTTCTCTGGATTGAGTTCAAGGTGAGGGCTCCTGTGATGCATTTAGGCTTTCATGATGTTACTTTTAATTTATCTGAATGTGGTTCCTATACATTCAATACATCCGTATGGTTGGGACACCGCAGCATCGGGGAATGAACGTCGCGGAGTATTAATGCCGTTGTCAGCATCTGGCGCAGCATCTCCCAACTTCGTGGCCGTTTTAGACTTCGTTTCCAAATCCCATCTGATTGGCAAGAATTCGCTTTCAAGCATTGTTTCAAACATTAGAAGACATCTACGTTTCCTTGCATAGCGATGCAAACACCGCTCCGTTGTCCAGCAGCACAGTAAACTTCTCTCTAATCTGCGTCCTACTCAGGATTGTAGTACCGGGGGGGGGCCTCCAATGTCGTTTGGCAACCGGTGATGTCACACGGGCTGAACAATGGGAGACATCTGGGTACTAAGACTAAAGGGTACAACGGAATCTAGTAGGTTTTCTAGTTCCAGTCCAAGTGACGTAAGCAGGAAGGTGCGATATTTCTAGTAAAATCTACCAGAATTTTGGTATACACGGTGACGTCACGTGAACGTCACGGGAGGGATGAAATTGCATTGCCAACTCAGGAATATTCCAATAGTGTCAGCCAAGGCAATAGAACCTCAAAGTTTGCAAATAGGGACAGCAGCAGTTCAAGGGGACAGAGTGTTAGTTCATCTAGTGATAAAAGAACTCCTCAGTATGAAAAAGCCAAAGATGGTTATGGAGCATTTGTTAAGTGTATGATGTTTAATGCTCAGAGTATCCGTTCCAAATTTGCTGAGTTTAAGTGTTATGATGCTGAGGAGGAACCAGATTTTGTTTGCATTACGGAGGCATGGGTCAGTGAAGGGTATTTTGGAGATAACTTACAGGACTATGAGATCCAGGGATACAATATGTGTTCGTGCAATAGGGGTCCAGCAATGAAAGGTGTGGTGTAATGCTCTATATGAATAGCTTATTCAGTTCTCAAAAAGTAGCAGATGGGGATAAAAATGTGTCTGTGGTGTCCATTTGGCTTGATGTCACTGTGGGAAAAGGCACCAGCAATACTCTTAGGATAGGAGCTTTCTACCGATCAGGAACCCTGCCACATTCTCAGCATCTGGAGCTTGACAAGGTGATTTATGAGGAAATCAGTAGAAACTTTCAGAGGAAGTGCCTTATTCTTGGTGACTTTATTCTAAAAGGTCATGAAAATGCTGGTGTTGGCTCCCATCATGCAAAATGTTTAGGAAATGCCTCGAAGAGGACCTGTTCTTACACCAGTTTGTATCGGAACCTACCAGGCATGGTTCATTCTTGGACCTTGTACTCTCGGATTTAAGTGACTTGTTTCAAGACTTCACTGTAGGCGAAACTCTGGGAAGAAGTGACCATAACATAATTAGATTCAAGGCACATGTAGGGGAAATTATGAAGGAAAATTTGGTAAAGGTTCAAAACTTCAACAAAGCAGACTTTGACTACATGAGAGCGGCTTTAAGTGCCATCAGATGGGAAGGCGAATTCTCCAATTTAAATGCCTGTGAAATGTGGGAAAAGTTCAAATCTTACTTAAAGGAAATTCAGATTAGACATGCCCCCAAAAGCAAAGACGCAAAAGAAGGGTAGGAAAGCCAGCATGGCTTACACCAGACTTGATAAAAGCAATTAAGGCTAAGAAGGCTGCATTTAGAGTCTTTAAAGAAGCCTCAAATGTCGTTAATCTAAAGGCGTATCGAAAAGCTAGAGACACTGTGAAGTAAAAAACCAGAGCGGCAAAGCGAGAAAAAGAACTGGATTTAGCTAGAAACTGTAATGGGGACAGTAAAAAGTTCTTTAGTTTCTACAAGTTGAGTAAAGTTTCTAGCACAATTGGTCCACTGGAAGTAAACGGGACTACATTGGGTGAGGATAGTGAGATGGTTGAGGAACTGAGCAAGAAGTTTAAATCAATGTTTACATTGGAAGATATGACCAATCTGCCGACCGTACACGATGGTTCAGTGACATGGGATCTGACAAATGATGTTGATTTCATTGATAGTGATGTTGTTTACAATCATATCAGGAAAATAAAGCCAAACAAGGCAGCAGGACCTGATTATATTTATGCTAGGGTGTTGCGGCAAACTGAAAAGGAACTGACATTTCCACTTAGTATAATATTTTGTAGATCAGTTTCACAAAATGAAATTCCAACCCATTGGAAAAGGGCAAATGTAGTTCCTATTTTCAAGAAAGGAGAAAGAGGGAAAGTTGAAAACTATAGGCCAGTAAGTCTCACATCCCTAGTCTGCAAGGTACTCGAATCAAGTATCAAGGATAGAATAGTTAGTTATCTGGAAGGTAGCAGATTGATTCAAGATACTCAACATGGGTTTAGAAAAGGACGATCGTGTCTCACAAACCTCTTGGACTTTTTGAACTTCGCCACAGAACAATTTGATCAGGGAAATCAGGTTGATGTAGCATATCTTGACTTTAGTAAGGTCTTTGACAAGGTACCCCATAAACGGTTAATGATACAGCTTCAGTCCCATGGTATTGCAGGTAGCATCTTAAAATGGATAGAGTTGTGGCTTTCAGATAGACAGCAAAGAGTGATGCTAAATGGTACAAAGTTATCATGGCAAAATGTTCTTAGTGGAGTCCCCCAGGGGTCAGTACTAGGGCCATTACTGTTCATTATATTTTTTAATAACATTGAAAGTGGCCTAAGCAGTAAAGTTTTGAAATTTGCGGATGATTTGAAGGCCTTTAGGGCAATAACAGGTCAGGATGAGCATATTTCGCTGCAAAAAGACTTAGACGAACTTGTGAAGTGGTCCGAAGAATGGCAAATGAAATTTAACTTTGTTAAGTGCAAAATCATGCATGTAGGTAAGCAGCATATGAAGGATCCATACTTGATGGGTGGCCAAGTGCTATCAGTGACTCAACAGGAGAAGGATTTAGGTGTTATTCTAAACACAAAACTGGGGGCATCAGAACAGACCAAGGAAGCCAGGAAGAAGGCACTGAGAATGCTCGGGGCAATAAATAGGAATGTATCATACAGAAGTGAGGAAGTGATCAAGAAGCTTTACTGTGCATACGTCAGGCCACATTTGGAATACTGCATCTAAGCTTGGTCTCCTAGCTATGAAAAAGATTGTTGGCTTTTAGAGAGAGTACAAAAGAGGGCTACACAAATGGTTAATGGCATAAGCAACCTGGTATATAAGGAAAGATTGAAGAAATTGAATATGTTTTCACTTAGATATAGAAGGCTGAGAGGAGATCTCATCGAGGTCTTTAAATGTGTCCATGGTCTGGAGAGGGGATACCTTGGGGAAATGTTTGAATTGAACAGAAATGATGCTATTAGAGGTCATGAATTCAAAATTAAAGTTAACCACAGCAGAACAAGGTTAAGGCAAACTTTCTTCACCAACAGGGTAGTGGAACACTGGAACCAGCTGCCAGAAAACATTGTCAGTAGCATCACATTGAACATCTTTAAAAACAGCATAGACAATCATTATAAAAATAGAGGGCTTGCTTTTCAGTATTACAGGGAGGGCAGATTGACACATTTGATGGGCAACTGGTTCAGTGTACAGAGTGCAACCAAGAAGGGCCCTTGTGGCTCATAGTTGCACTAATCATTTATGTCTTTATGTCTTTATGAACATTCCAAATACGTTTTAAAACCTGTCTAAGATTCAGCTGTGGCGCAGCGAAGACAACAGTGTTGTTGTGGGTGGGCATACAGTGTTTCTTATTCTTGGCATGGGAAATATAAATATGAGTATGCTGAATGTTGTTTGTATTCCTATGGTATTAGACACGCTCTTAAATTTGATGCAGAAGTTCTTCAGCTTATAAAATCAACAACCTTCAACCTGGTATCCCTAAAAGTTTTACGAATTGAGATTGAAACCATAGTGGGATTTTCCAAATATTAACCTAGGCTTACCGGTAAATATACGCTTTAATGTGTTTTATGAATCCTTAAAATTTATCGTTCCAAGGCAATGTTTATGAAGGTGACTAAAGTGATAGGATCACACATTTGCTGTGCAAATGTTTACTTTTCAGGTTGTGTGCAACACCAAAAGGGGCTCTTGTTTAGATGGCATAGCATAAAGAGAAGTGTAAAAATGCAGCATAACTTAAGCTAGCCTACCCTATCCTAACCTCCCTTTGCTAGAAAAGCTTTGCGAGCTATGTCTTGGGATATTCTAATCTTGAATGTTCCAAGAACACCAGACAAAAGCAACATTCATGTTATGACAGATGTAACCATAGTTCAATACCCATTGCCCAGCATATGGAAACCATTAGTTGGCACTAAAAAGTAAGCATAATTGACATGACATGTGCCTCACTATCTGCTCTCTAGCCCTATGTGAAGTAATAATAAGGCAAGGCATTTTGCAAGTTAAGTGGGAATTATCTGAAATGCAAATTATCAGATTACATTTTTGGGGTACAATTATGTCTGAATATCAGTATATACATGTCGGAATTGCTCCAGAGCTTTGGGGGCTGCATTAAAGTGCATTTTGATGGAAATATCCTCATTTCCAACTATGCTGCCTTTGTTAACTCAATTTGATTGTGAATTACCATGCATAGTTGATGCCATTTTTTTACTGGAGTGAATTAGAGCATTAGAGCATTCTGTCTACATGGTCACATCTTAGACCAAATATTAGTGGTACACTGTCTACATGAACTGGTTCACGGAAATCCATGACCGCTAAAGGAAGAGGCACACTGAGTGCACTTTGGGCGCTACATGACCAATGTAGTCGATGCGCCCTTAAGCCCTAATAACTAACTAACTGAGTGCACTTGTGAGGAAAATTGGACCCACTGCAGTGCAAAAGATGCTATCAAGAAGAGGATTTGTGGCCATGCATCCATAAAAAGATGAATAAAGCACTAAGCCACCGCTTTTTATGACAAGTAAGGTGATTTTTTCTGATAGCAAATAATTAGAGCATTTGGTACGAATACCTGGTAGTAATGTTGTAGAACAGTATCAGTTATATCTGTGGTCTTCCCTTATTCCAACATGTATGGAAGAGGAGCTGAAACATATCTTTGTGCATTCATACAAATATTATAAGCTTCAGTACACTAGGTATTCAATTTCAAGTCAATTTAAATTGGAGTTCATTAGTTCAGGGAGGGGTTGGTCCCTCTGTGGCCTCGTTCTGGGATACACTCATGGTAAGTGCTATCGTCAGGCCTTCGAGGCTAGTGCACGGAAAAAGTCAAGCTTTTTATCCAGGTGTCTCAAAATGTTTGCTTGAAAAACAAGAAATCCACAGCTTTAAACTGCAATGTTTTGAGGTCCTGGGAGGAACTGTTCCTTCTGTTCACACTATCTACCCTTACCCAACAACAGAAACACCTATATTTCATGGGCTGGATTTTAAATTGGAGGTCTAAGCTCCTTTCAGCAATTAAGAATCAAAGTTCACACATCCCAGATAGAGTAGCGTGGGCAGTGGCGCACCTAATATTTGCATGCGCGATGCGGGGAAAACGGATTTCGAGGTGGCTCAACCAACTCATGCAAAAAGTCGCCGGATTTAGACCAGTATTTTTCATAGGTACCCATTATTATTTTATGCTAAGATGAGAATGAACAACTTAATTTGGCGCTGCAAGGTTCCAAACCTTGCACCATCGTTCCGAAGTCAGTAGACTTCTACTATCTCCCTCCTGCTCAAATGCTTCCGAAATAGCCAGAAAGTTTTCATATATATAGACAATGGCCGAGAATAAAGTAATGCATTTATGCATCATTGAATTTGTGATATATTTCCATTTGAAGATCCGAAATGACCGGCATAGTTTCACGAATATGTATATATATATATATATATATATATATATATATATATATATATATATATATATATATATATATATATATATATATATATATATATATATATATATATATATATACATATATATATATATACATGTATATTCATATATATATTTACATGCATATATATAAATATGTATATATATACATTAACCCGCGCCGTCTCGGGGCGGGGGGGGGGGGTCTTCAGCACCCCTCAGGATTTTCTCAGACAGTGAAGGAACGGTGCGCGGCAGCACGCCAAAATTTGGCATATTTTTCCACATAAGTTTGGCATGCTGTATCAAAATTGTGAAGCCACGTCATCTAGGGTCAACGCGTTAGTCAAGGTTAATTAAGGTCACCTCCAAAAAAGATCAACTCGTCGTCACGCTTTAACGGATGCAAATCATTTCATGAAGCTTTCAGCGTTGGCTCATCTTTAGGGACGCAACAAAACGTACGAGAAACATTTTTTTCCTCGTCACACTCACGCACGCACGCACGCAGGCATGCGCGCACTCGCCCACTCGCCCACTCGCCCACTCGCCCACTCGCCCACTCGCCCACTCGCCCACTCGCCCACTCGCCCACTCGCCCACTCGCCCACTCGCCCACTCGCCCACTCGCCCACTCGCCCACTCGCCCACTCGCCCACTCGCCCACTCGCCCACTCGCCCACTCGCCCACTCGCCCACTCGCCCACTCGCCCACTCGCCCACTCGCCCACTCGCCCACTCGCCCACTCGCCCACTCGCCCACTCGCCCACTCGCCCACTCGCCCACTCGCCCACTCGCCCACTCGCCCACTCGCCCACTCGCCCACTCGCCCACTCGCCCACTCGCCCACTCGCCCACTCGCCCACTCGCCCACTCGCCCACTCGCCCACTCGCCCACTCGCCCACTCGTCCACTCGCCCACTCGCCCACTCGCCCACTCGCCCACTCGCCCACTCGCCCACTCGCCCACTCGCCCACTCGCCCACTCGCCCACTCGCCCACTCGCCCACTCGCCCACTCGCCCACTCGCCCACTCGCCCACTCGCCCACTCGCCCACTCGCCCACTCGCCCACTCGCCCACTCGCCCACTCGCCCACTCGCCCACTCGCCCACTCGCCCACTCGCCCACTCGCCCACTCGCGCACTCGCGCACTCGCGCACTCGCGCACTCGCGCACTCGCGCACTCGCGCACTCGCGCACTCGCGCACTCGCGCTCTCTCTCTCTCACTCTCTCACTCTCTCACTCTCTCACACTCTCTCTCTCTCTCTCTCTCTCTCTCTCTCTCTCTCTGGTACTACAGAAGAGTGACAGGGTAACAAGACCGCACATCATGATACTCGCTTTAAAGGCGGCGCAAGTGACCTTTATGGTCCGGCACGCATAAAAATCACCCTCTCCTTTGAAGCTGCGGATAACAGTGCATTACACGATATGCCAATGGCTGGCCAGTGGCTCCAGCCTGGCCTAAGCTCTCGGGCGAGCTGCACTCTGTGGCTGGGCACCATCGCCGACCCCCGCTCACGAGCATGTAATTTCAGCTGCACGTGTGACCAGCCTTCGCGGGCGGACTGCCCACCGCGCCCGGCGTGCCCACCGTGCCCGGCGTGCCCGACGTGCCCGGCGTGCCCAGTGTGTCTGACATGTCTGCACGTCATACGATAGGATAGTCCCCGGCCAGACATGGGAAAAATGCACTCAATCTGACAGGTCAGCCAGTGACTGTATGGCGGAGGTATTGGCTGCCTACTGCAGCCGGCGACACGAACAATGACGGCGGCACGGTGCTGACACCCAATCTACAGCGGTGACTCGCAGTGCTCTAGGGTCTGGAGATGAAGTTCAAGTGAAAGCGACCAGGCGGAGGAACCTCGGAGCGAAATAGGCTGGGCAGCGACACAAGTTGTAAAGGTGGGGTGGGGTAAGCGTTCAATACCGCCCGCCAGCGATTGTGTTGATCGGCTGGTGTCAACGTCCCACCCCTGTTGCGCTGTGAATCTGGCGATGTCCTGACATCCTTCAGACGACCACGGTACGCTGTCGTGGTGGAGTTTGTGGGGTAGTGAAGACGCACACGAAGAAGAAGCTCCAGAATAGGCAAACTGTTCAAACAATCTGCACTACCAATTTACTCAGATACATATACTCCATTCTACTCGCATATATGAAGACCAAGTGCGCATACAAGCATTGCATAGTTTCATACTTCGGATGTCAAACAAACAAACCGTGTATCTCTCCATAAACGATGGCATGGCATCCCCACATGGCTTGTGTAATTGCAGCACCACATGCACTTATTAGGTAATTAAGCTTAACAATATCACCACTTTAAAAGTGACAACAAGGTACAGCAAATTAACAAGACAAATGCTTGGGGATCCGTGCACCACGTTTTCTTTGCTTTTTGCTGCCGATGTCAAAGATCCGCAATGTAAATGTCATCACACAGAAGACCACAAACGAGCAATGGAATTCTTTTTTTTCAAAGTTGAACAGTGATGCACAAGGTCATTATGTCTGCCCATCTCATTCCTAAAGCTGTATCGTTTGCGACGAAACTGTCGTGAGCCTTTAAGTCCAAATTTAGTAAAGTAAGAGTGCTGAATGTTTTTAATGTTGTTATTTCAGCTGTTATGGAAAACACATTGTACACTCTAACGTACAATATTTGACAGAAAATAGGCATCGATTTGCCTCCAGTACACAATGGGCCTGGAGCTCGGCCTAGCGTGACATAATTAGTTTCAGTGACTTTTCTGTGTGCATTATACATGTATTCACTCAAGCACAGGGGATTAAGGAGTGGTTAACTGAAATGCAAACAATCGCTAAAGGGTCAGATAAGGCCAATCTGAATGATGTTCTTCTACTAAGAGTATCACACAGTCGTTATGAATTCAGATTAGACAAGTAATGTGTAGGATAGCTAAGCGACAAGAGATTTTCAGTCAGTGGGTTATTTATTTATTTATTTATTTAACAATGCATGCCCTCCACGTGCAGTGGCTATTATGGGTGGCTGATGAGGGGAATAGGCTGCCGGCTGATGTTGTGGGCAGCCCATCATTGGATGTGTTTATAAATAGGATGGACTTTTTAGTTAGCTAATCTTGTTCTTGAATTACAACTAGTGGTGGATGGGGTGAAATTTATGATTGTAGGAGCACACGGTGGAGGCCCTTTAAGCAAGTATGGATGGAATTGTAAGTTATTGGTGTGGAACTCGATGACGTGAGTGTGTTGTGTGAGATCGAGTGAATAGGGCTAGATATGCATTGGTAAATGTGTAGGATGATGGTGGACAGTTTATTGGTATAACTTCTGGTGCTGAGTATCTTTTTGTCCAGACTTATACCAACTTCATTTGTAGACTCAACCCAGATAGGTCCCTGTCACCCATATTAGGTCTGAACACTAGGACTTTATGAGCTTGGCTCTCAGTTCAGGTAACGTCCACAAACTGTGGAGTTTCTAGACTACTCCCCAAGTCTAATCCGAGAAGTTTGCATGGTTTTATTCAAACTGCTCCATATCCAATGATATCGTAACTATATGCGGCTAATCCAATCCGTGTTGACCCCTCCACAGCCAGTAACCGGAGGAATCCGTAATTTCCCAGGCGGTGTGAGCTCTTGATGGGTTCTGCATATGGCTCATAGATGGCACAACCTGTCCTGTTTTAAGTCGTATGTGATTCCCTGCGATCGATCAGACAGACCCGTTTTGATCTTATTGTTGATTTCGCATTTCATTGCAATAAATACTTTAAGACATACTGCTTTCAGATGCGACAATTAATTGACATGTTTATCATCGTGGGTGTAACCATTGAGGGGGGGATGACCCCCTACAAAATTTCTGAAAAGAGGCGATTTGTCCCCTAAATATTTTTTTTCCGTGTCCTGCCAAGAATCAGCTACCTGAGTATCGTCGGCGCAAAATTTTACTTAGTCATTTATAAAGTGAAAAATATATCCAAGAGAATCACCAAAAATACTAAAAGCCCATCTAGCCAGTCAACGGGCTTCACAGGCTATCTGTTGTCACAAAACATCCGAATGGTAAATCAGTAAACATCAAAAACGTCTGTTGTTGTTGGTTGGTTATTGGTTTTGCGACACAGCGACCGTTGAGTCATGTAGCGTCGCCAATCTCTCACGCCAATTGGTCGCGGGCGAAAATTAGCGAGAGGTGAGACTCGAACCCACAACCTTTCGGTTGCGAGACGGGCAACTTACCACTAGGCTACTCGTTCCCCTGATAAAAGCGTCTGCTTCCAGCCAATTCTTGAACAACATGAACCTTGAATATCTTCTGTTTTCGCTTGGGTGAAAAATTGTGCTCTGCTAGGCAGCAAATATGCATTATCGCAGGGCTTTATACGTCCTAGGTTACACTCCCCTGATCATATATTGATATATCTTGAACAAATGTGATTCTGGATGCTCTTGGGTACCTTGAAGACTATTCAGGAAAGTCATGTACGTGCCTTAAGCACGTAGTCAAGTTAACGTTGCATTCGTATTCGTATTCAGCGACGAGTTCACCAGAAGCGTATTTGTATTGTCAACGGCATTTAGCGACGGGTTTATGATCGTTCGAATCAATTAGCACAAATGTTTCTGCCTGTACTGAACACGCTGGAAAGAGCTACATAGGTCTCACATTACTACTTTATCGGTCAAGGTTCAACGCAAACCGGTTTCTTCGGTCGTATTCTCTTTTTCACCCACACCTGCACAAATCTGGTATCAAGCAATAGCCTATGGTGAACCACCGAACAACATTTCAAATCGGTACATGTCAAAGGTCAAACTTCTAGGTCAAAGGCTAGCTTGATTTACTAGATGGCTATATTGAAGCAATATCGACCGAACGTAAGATTCGGTTGCATTCGCATCAATTTCCATCAAATGAGCGTCATTCGACGTGCCTTGCTATGCAGTATAAGAAAGCAAAGCAATTTTTTTTTTTCATGGACAAAAGCTAAGCTGATCCTTCGATCGCCATTTTTTTTCGTTTTCTCTCAAACCTATCCAAATCGGGTATCAAGCAATACACAGCGGTGAACACTCCAGTAACATTTCAAACCGGGACAGGTCAAGGTCAAAGGTTGGGCTGAGTTATTCGATGTCCTCGCGTTTTGTCGCTATGGCTTCAATTAACAAAAAAAAAGGATGTCATTCGTGTTGTGTCATTCGTGTTGTCTTGTGCAGCATCAGAAAGTTGAAATTTAGAAGTAATCATGACTAATCAAAATTCAAGCTGATTTATGCGATCGCTTCACCTTTCTTGTGGTTTTCGCCCAAGCCTACCCAGATCCGCTATCAAGCGACAGACAATGGTGAACCATCGAGTGGCATTTTTAAACCGGATGATGTCAAGGTCAGACCTAAATGTCAAAGGCTAACTAAAAATGTTCGAAATCCTCGCGATTAGTTGCTATAGGTTCAATTTGTGCCAAGTGGAGGTCACTTGACGTGGCTTGTGCCGTATTATAATGCTACCAAATATATATAATTTCTAAGGCCAAAGGTCAAACCGATTACTTTGGTCGCCTCTCATTTTTTTCGTCGCCCTACCTACCCACATATTGTACCAAGCAATAGCCCGTGGTGCATCTCGAGTAGCTTTTCAAACCGGGACATGTCAATGTCAAACCACAAGACCGAAGGTTAGCTTAAATGGTTCGAAGTTCTCGCGCCTCGTCGCTGTCTTCAATTTTCATCAAATGGAGTCATTCGACGTGGCGTGTCGTACTCTTTCAAACTGTTCAGAAATCTCATTAATTTTCAAAGTAAAAGTTCGAACTCATTTCTTCCGTCGCCCCACGTTTCTTCGTTTTCTCCAAAAGGTACCCATGCTCGGTATCAAGAGACATAGCCCGTGGTCAACTCTGTAGTAGCATTTCAACCAGGGACATGTCAGGTCAATCCTCAAGGTCAAAGATTAGTTTAATTTACTGAGCTCTCGCGATTCGTGGCTATGGGTACAATTTGCATTAGGTGGGTGTCATTCGACGTGGCTTACCGTAAGGTATCAGAATGTTGAGATATCGAAATAATTTCGAAGGTGTCGAAGGTCCGGTGTGTGTACAATAATTGCGTGCAATAGGAATAGGAGGATCAAATCTCTTTTTGCTTGCAGCCGTTGGGACAGCGAGCACTCACATCCTATGACCAGGAGCTTCCCTGCTCCCAAAAATCCATAATAGCCGGCTCGAAGGGCGAGCTCATCGCTGGTTTTAAATTTACTCCGCCACATTGCTGTTCCGGACATATACAATATCGATTTTTTTGTCAGTCTGTCAGATTTCCTCTTAATGATTCGGCGGAAGTTGTCAAATTTGGAAGAGAAGCCATACGTGAATGCGCACAATTCTCTGACTAGCCAGAGTTCATAACCATGAGAGAGCAATGTTGCAATCAGGTGTAGAAACCAAGAATTGTCATGTGGGCACCTGTCTGGAGGGGCGCCATTTCTTTGGAGTGGCGGGACTGTGAAAGCGCCTGAAGGGGCGCCTCTGGTTGCAAAATTCGAGGGGGCGGGATGCACTCTGCCCTTCCCCAGGGGGTGTCTTTCCTTTCAATGGGGTGCATTTCATTTTATTTCGTAGAGGCCCCTCTATCCTGTTCAAATTTACTGGGTCTCGGGTTTGCCCCCCGCCCCATTTCGAATCCGTGGTTACACCCATGCTTATCATACAGAGGCACAGGTGGGGAAGAGACATGATATATCATACTACGGAAGACCTGCCACTCGCACAGTTTTTCGCACTGTCTACATCTGGTATATTCCAACGTATTCCTTTTATTGGGACTGCTATCTGCCCTTCAGTCTTTCTTCTCGGTGACCGTAGTCTACGGCGTCCGGCGGTACTTATCGGCAGTAGCTCCAACTGCATGCTCGCTGTATTTCCTACGATTTGCCACAATGTAAATGTTGTTGTTCACCATATATCATGGAATTAGCGATGGATTGAATGACCTTGCAATAACGCAAATCAGCAGCTTAAGACACTGTGTGCACTCAGAGCGCAGTAACTCGCCGAGCGAAAGCCAAGCCAGAGCAGCGTGTCGCCTTTTGACAGCGATCTCATAAGCGGCTGAAAGCTGTGTTGAAGTTCCTGACTGTGTGAGCGGGGCGTTTTCGCAAGGCCATCGCTGGTATAATGCAGTCGGCTTTCGCCAGTTAAGTGCTGCATTTACATACTGTGCCATTGATGCGTATTCGTACTTAGTTTCGCAGTTTGGTGCAAGTGACCTTTGTGCCACCTGACACCCGCAGCCAGACTCCCGTTGAATTCCATTCTAATCGTTTTAGCGTGCCCATGTATGGCGATTAATACGACGGCAGTAGCCTTGCAGCACTTGGAGCCACTAACGGAGTTCGTGGGCAGCAAGTCTACTTGACACTTCTTCTTTTGTTCTATATACACTTCATAATTAGTTGGCTCACATAGTTGCGGAGGTATTAAAGATGAAACATGACCTTTGCAGCCGTGGCACCGGCATTCTTTGCGTTGGAGTGCCACGATGTTTTGAAACAGCAAATATGCGATTTGAACAAGCAGCTTCAGTCTGGTGATCTTCCACGGATAATTTTACCATCCCATCTTGTCAGGGGCGGGCCGGGGAACCCAAGTGAAGTGAGGCAGAAAATTCGCGACTGCACCCCTCCCCATAAAAATGTCGGATTTTCCACACGTTTTCATTTGGTCCAGAAAATTCGGCAGTTGCTTCTCTCGGGGGGGGGACTTTGGCTGAAGAATTTGACGCAAAGATGCACTGAAGCCTTCCCGGAAGGAAACGTTTTCCCGGTCGGCGGGGCGCCCCCCCCCCCCTACATGTGCTCCCCATGTAGGGGATAATTCTAGTATCGGTCACCTCTCGTACCTACCAAAGTGGA
>JAOTOL010001577.1:1965000-1970000 GCA_034440575.1 Imbricaverruca yamaguchii
GTGCATGTTGAAACATAATGCTGCACAGAGTCATGCAAATCGACATTGAAAAATGCTCCTGAGACTTGTGTCTATATCAAGGTGACCATTTTATTTTATTTTTTCGAAATGTTTTGCTAACTCCCCTTAGTCTTATACAGGTTTTAATGCTGATTCAGAATGTCGATTTGTTTTGAACATTTCTGTGATTTGTTGCCTACTTGGATTGATTGAAAGATAGTTCTAAATGTGGACGTTTAACATGTGTTTGACTGTGATTATCAGTATTGGCAAGACGAGGAATAAACTAGAAATGATATCCCAGCTTGGGATTCAGGTAACGTCAGTTTCAGTGCACTACGATCGATACTAAAAATTGACTTAAGTCAGGCATTGGAGTAATCCAGAGTTTCGTCATAGATGTCGCCAGTGTCGGATGTCGCGCTCCACTATCTGTGTTAGGCAATACTGTTGGGATTAGGTAAAGCTTACGGCTATGTTATTTCTTGGATGCTAATGCAGATATTTTCACGTAATTTTTTTTTTAAAGACATAGAGTGTGCACTGGTGGTCATGAGCGTCCATGAATAAGCATCTGAAGTAAAATTTACATTTTTATCACAATTAACGATCAGCCTTTAGCACAGTTTTCATAATTTTTGGACAAGATACTTATATAACCCATTAATGCCCATTAGCCGTCGATGGGGCCCACAAGCCACAACTGAAGTAATTTCCTGCTTTATATGCCAAAACATGGCATTCGCTAAATATGGGATATGATGAAAAAATGCCGTTGCGTGAGAAGAAATATCCGACCTTCAATATACCAGGAGGTGCTGAGCTTACATCAAAAGTAGCGAAGTATATTGAAAGTAACGAAGTACATAAAAATCAAAAGCATATTGAAGGTCGGACATTTCTTCTCACGCAATGTCTAAAACCCAGGAGCACTTAAGAGCCATTCTTCGTTGTATTGAAAAAAATGTCGTTCATGATAAAACAATTTATGGCAAAAATCCCTTCAGTATCAACGTGAGACTTTCTGTAATCATGAGATCATGATTTGCTTTGGTTCAACAAGAACATATTAACGAAAAGAAGCGCTACGAGGGGTGTAGTAATTAAAAGGGCCGCACTTATTGCAATGATGGATGAGCTAAATGCGCCAATATAACTTACATAGGTTAGTCTCAAGCTGCCATGTGGACTGGAGTTCAAATATCTGCAATTCACAATCAACTCAAGGTGTTGCGCAAGCATTGCAATTATACATATTTCTACGATGCACCATGACCAACCGTAGATATTACGGCGTGTGTCGGATCTGACACTGCGACTGTGATGGCGCTGTGACTATGATGGCATGATGATGGGTTTTTTTTCGTGGCCTGACCTAAGTACCTGACCTGAACTACGTGGCCTGACCTACGAACATCTTTTTTTTCGAAGACACCACGCGCAGCGCCTAAGCAATCACTAAAGTCAAGTCACCGTCCTAAATTCCCAAATAGAATGTATGCGCACCACATATCCTCGTTAATGCCCATAACCCTGCCGACAATGTTGTGGGACATGCCGTACGCAGACACCAGCGCTAATCAGCGGAAAAAAACCGAAATTTGGCATCTATAACAAGTACAATGAAAATTACTTATAAACGGGACAAGCAATTTAATAAATATATGGCGAGAATTTATCAAGCTTGCGGTTTACATTATTTTACATCAGCGTAAGTGTGCTGATTGGCTATAAATATACCCAGTAATATGCATAATGCATTTTAAAAAAATTTCAGATTTACCATTGCAAAAATTATATTTTGGGGACTAAAAGTTCCACCAAAATTAGCAAGTTTCAATACTTATCACTGCCTATGAACATCTAGCTGTATGTCGTATGTGCTGGACCCGATTTCATAATCACCATGGAGCATTGCTGTAAGTATGTTAAACGTTGCCCTCTTGTAGTAGGAAAAACATAAAATATTGGACGATGGTTTTATGGTCGCATATATGGACATATTTGCGAATTTTTCCATATTTTCCCATTTTGCGGGGACACATTTCGATGCACTGACAACCAGGGCGGATAAAGGGCGTGACACTGAGGGCATGACACTGACCTCACATGGAAAGTGGCGTCCCTCACGATGACGAAAGACGTCCCTCTGAAAAGGTTTCAGTGTACCCGCTCCAATTGTTCAGCCGGAGGCGTCCCTATGAAATAAAAAGGCACCTCTTAGAAGGAAAGGCGCCCCTTCAGGATGGGCCGAGCGCAACCAGCCCCTCGAATTTTGCAGCCAGAGAGGCTCCTCCATGTGCATTCGCAGTGGCGCCTCTCCAAAGAAACGGCGCCCCTCTAGAAGTGCCCCCATTGTAATTTCTAGATCTACCCCTGATTACAACGTTGCTCTCTCGCGGTTATTAACTCCAGCTAGCTATAAAATTGTGCGCATTCACGTGTGATTTCTTTTGCAAGTTTGAAAACTTCCGTTGAGGCACTTAGGCGAAAGCGGAAATTTTAAGAAGTACTATATTGTACAAGTCCGGAACAGCAATGTAGCGAATAAAAAATGCGAGGCAACCAAAGAAATCGGCTTGACCTTCGGCCTTAGAAATTAGTTCTATTTGGTAACTTATACTTGGGTACAAGCCACGTCGAATGACACACACTTGGAGCAAATTGTGCCTCTAGCGACAAATCGCGAGGACGTCGAAAAAAATCAAGCTACCCTTTGATCTTGAGTCTTGACCTTGACATATCCAGGTTTAGAAATGTTACTCGAGGGTTTACCATGAGCTGTCGAGTAGCGTGTGTTTGCCATGAGTCACAGTAGCGCGTGAGGATTATCCATAGTTGCCGTGACGCGTTGAGCAGGGCCCAATCACTGCTACGAGGATGCTGTATCAATGTGATCGGTCTGCGACCAATGGTATCACTGATGTTATGACACAGGCACAATAGTATCGCCAAAGGTATCACTGATGGGCTGCGAGATCGTGTGCATGAAAAAAAATGCGGTGGCGAGATGGTACACGGCCCAGAGCCGTATTCGACGATATCATTTCTCTGAATCTGAGCCGTCTGCATCACTCTGCAGCCTTGTGAAATATGTTGTGTACACACGCAAGTGCCATATGTGCCGACTGTGATGGCAATGAAAGAGAAGTGGGATGTGGTGCATGGGCCTGGCCACTTGTGCGGATAGATGTTCCAACAGAAAGTGCATTTCCACGGCATCGAGATGAAAATCATTGAAAAGACTACAACGAGAAACATGCATTTGGCGCACACCCGAAAACGTCATGCTGGTCATGATGAGTGACAATGACCAGACCAAGCGGTCATGATGGATGCCGTCAACATGTACAAAATCCTACGCCAAAGGAAAAAGCCCTCCATGGAATGCGGCAGAAGTCGGCCATTCAAGTCCCCGTGCGTGAACTGGTGTGCTAAGTAATACCCAGAAGTGGTTAACTTTCGTGAGTATGTGAAAGACCGGCAAAATCTAGCCCACCGGTTTGGGGAGGAGGATGGCAGCTTCCAGTTTTCAGAGTCAGCACCCCGTCCGCCCAGTGGCGTGCATATAAATTGGAGCAGGGGAGGGGTGTAACGGATTTAGATGGTGTCCATTCTCCCATTACTTTTGGTTAAAAGCACCGGATTTGGGCCACCATTTGGCAAAGTGGCCCATTAAAAAAATTGATGGCATAATTTCCGCTGTATTTTCCGCTGTATTATATTTTAATTTCCGCCTACCTCCACCGTTTCTAAGTTACCGAATTTTTGTTCTTGTTCACCAAAATGTTCACGTCCACGTTCAACGTCTTGTACCACGTCAACATCGTGCAGGTGTGCACACTGGCGGATGAGATTTTGTCAACTCTTGCTGTAAGCAGAACTTGAGCAGCATGGAATCCTCGATATGTGCCAGAATCTGCTATGCCACCATATTGGCTTCCAAACAACTATACAATTCCTTTAAAATTGAAGATTCTTTCATCCAGACGTTATCTTTTAACCTCGGCAAAGGCTACTGCATTTTAATTGAACTTACTTCTGGTGGTTACGGGGGGACAAAAGACACTATGCCCCCTTTAGGCGCTTCAGGGGGAGGGCATGGCTGGAAGGCCCCTCCCTGGATCCACCAGTACCCCTATAACCTCTCACATATCGCCTCTCACATATCATCTCTCACCTCTCACATACCCACATATCAGCTATCACCTCTCACCTCTCACATGCCACCTTTCATCTGTCACCTCTCGCCTCTCACCTCTCACCCATCACCTCTCACCTCTCACCTCTCACCTCTCACCTGCCACTTCTCACCTCTCATTTCTTCGGTGCCGGTCTTTCACATGAAATTAGGAATGGGCACCCTCTAAATCTGTTACACCCCTCCCCTGATGTAATTCATATGCACGGCACTGGGAGGACGGGGAGGCGGCTGTCGCTGAAAACCGGAGGTTGTCCTCTCCCTCCCCCAAACCTGTGGGCTAGATCCGCCACTGGGCGGACGGGCAGGCGGCTGTCGCTGAAAACCGGAGCTTGTCCTCTCCCTGCCCCAAACCTGTTGGCTAGATCCGCCGGTTGGGAGGTGAGAGGTGAGAGCTAAATGACCATGACATGGCAATCGGTACCTCCTGTCTTTCCATCAAGGTGAGGTTTCCACTCTCACTAGACGCAAAAAAAAAGTATATAAGCTGTGCGGATTTCCACCACGAGACCGTACTCTGGATTACACTCTGTCGCTTTGGAGCCGATTCAAGACAATTGTTGTAACCATTCATAGCTCAGTGCTGACCCTATTCATGAAAATATTCGAAATTCATAGAGTTCTTTGGCAAAGATAACTCACCGTAAACTAACGTATGCCAAACGTCCAGCACGCGTTACCGCTGGCAGCTCCTGCCCTCCGGCCTTGGCTGCGCGGCGTCCGTCCGGGCGCTGTGCTACCACCATGAGCGATGACACACGGCACACTGCACACGCTGATGTGGGTGGAATAACTCGCG
>JAOTOL010001577.1:1975000-2072143 GCA_034440575.1 Imbricaverruca yamaguchii
GCGTGAGAAAGCACCGCGCACGATTACGTCCAGCTGTGAGGCAGGGTGTCAATGTGCCAATGTCCATCGATCATCACCAGCCGCCGACAGCGGCGCCGTCGGCCTTCGGCACGTGCCGGAAGCGTGCTGTGGCGCGCCGGCCGACCAGCCGGCCGTCACCAGGTGTCCGCCGCACCCGTCCACGCCGATCCTCTAGATAGCGCGCGCCGGCCTCCACCAGCCAGCCAGGCTGAGCCCCGTCGCCACACGCGGCCAGGCTGAGCCCCGTCTCTCCTCACCACCACCACTCTCGGTCGGCCAGCCAGAGGCCAGTAGGCGTGTCCAATCGTTCCGGTCGGAGGACCTCTCTGTAGCTGAGGACGTCGCGCCGGCGGCCGAGAAGCGCGTACGCCAGCACGCTGTCACCGACTGAGTTGGAGGTGCCGCCTCGGGTGACGGCGGCTCTCGCACGGACGCCAATTTCCGGGCGTCAACAATTTGACGCTGCACCTAATTGGCGGACTGCCAGCGCTGACGCTTTGAAGAGCCGCCCGCGCCCCGTTGTTGGCGGCGCCTGATAAACATCCGCCGGTTTGTCACATTGATTATCCAATCAGTCCAATTGGCACCCGCATGGGAGCATACATTAACTTAGGTATCTGACGGATGAGTCTTAATAGCGACATTGCCCCGTGTAAGCTGTCCAGCGCCCGGACTGCACTCCCACTGTCACCCTCGCTCTGTGTGCAGGACATTGCCTGCAACTGTTCACGGTGGTCGCTGCGTTTTCACCTCCACAGAAATGGTGCACGTCGTCCTCCGAGAAGAGGGCGTCATGCGCTGGGTTCCAGGCGGCCGATGGCCGCGGCGGCTATCATCTCGTCTCGGCCGCCTCTGCGGTCGTCGGCCGGCGGCAGCGGCGGTCGGCGGCGGCCGGCCAAGTGCGGCCTTCTCCGTACACCAGTGTCGTGCGCGCCGGCCGGGGCGGCAGGTGCGGCGGAAGCGGCGCGGCCTGCAGTGCCGACTGACCGCCGCCAAGGTCGCCGGCATCTGCCGCAAAATGTGAGAACGCCAGCCCACCGACGGTTGTGCCCTGCACGTGCATATGCATGACCGGCACCTAGCACCGGCGGGACGGCCGAGCCGGCGCCACCCTTCTGGGCGCCAGCTGTCAGCGCAATATCGCGCGCCCCGACCGCTCACTGTCAATGCACACCGCTACCACGCTATCGCTATCGGCGCATCTCTATCGGCTCGTGCGCTGGCCACCAGTAATGAGGAAGGGCCGTGAGAAAAAGCTGCCGTCCGTCCCGCCGCCCAAGGATCGTCTGGATCCGGCGGATGTACAACAGCGTTTTTTGGCGCTGAGTGAGCCAGGAAACTGACGCCGAATGACCTCCCTGTCATAGACGAGCTCATTACTCACCATGCTATTCTCGCTCGAACCTTTACTATGTCTGTGGATGAGCAGGCGACGCCAACCAGCCACAAACGTCAATGACGCGGGCTGACCTCCTATATAGTCAGCCGGCGCAAGCTGACCTCTTATATAGTAAGTCGGCGCAAGCTGACCTCTTATATATGTATATTTGCGTGAGCCATAGTCTAATGTCCTCCCATGCCTTTCACATTCAACAGGGAATCCCATAGTATGCAACGTCCAATGCGCTGGGTGCTAATAGCCTGTAAACACTGGGCCAGACATGTATTTCATCAAACGTTGGTTGTGGGTGCAGGGCTTAATGCCGGTTCCATCTGGCAATTAGACGTGAGTGGAGGAGCATGGATAAATGTCCGGCCTACGGCTCTGTCGCCAAGCATCCTGTTGATGGTGATCGTTTGCTTGTGTGCTGTCTGTTTTGCTTTCATTTCGCGGCGGCCTCTCACGCTTGGTAGCAGAACGGTGTACACCAACTGGCCTCTGACGACCAGGAGACGTGCTTCGACCTTGCATAATTATGCAGTTCTTCTCGTTTCGAGTGCAGCACAGTCTTCATCACCAAAAGACCTCCGACAAATTCACATTACTATGCTGTATGTACTCTGCCATGATTTCCTCGGGCTAGCCAGACCCTCAACTGGTTATGCAGTTTGGCGGTTGCTGGGGCATCGCGTGTGGCTCTTTGTGTGCGCCAGCATTGCAGTGTAGCCAAAACACCTGCGACACCTGCACGCCAATAAAAAGTACCCAATCACGATATTCCACCAGGAAGAAAGCACAGCGCCACAAAGCGTTCTATTGCATGTTAGAACAACGCTGGCTGTTCCCTAACCTCACCTGTCGTCAGCAGTGATAACCGGATACATCTACGTAGACAAAATATATTTACGTATGACAGATGTGCGTATGCACGCTAGCACGTATATACGTAGGACAAAAGTGCCCAAACGCAGGTGTATATCTATCTGGCAGACGCACGTTTAGAAAATGCATGCAAGTGCAAACCTATGCAAGTTCAAAAGTACGCAAGCGCAAATGTACGTGGACGCAAATGCATCGCTGACCTAATGATGAACGAAAGCGCACTAGTATATAAATAGTAAGTTCGTAAGTACAAATACATGAAGTTGCAAAACAGCCGATATCACCTGGCGGTGGCAGGCTGGTGCACTTCAACCAACAACGACGACGAAAACAATGCACATACGCGCAAATAAACCTCAGTGCAAATAGACATGAGGAAATGAACAATGATGAAACTCACGTCAAACTTCACAACTCGTCTGATCCAGTAAAAAAACTTTAGATGGGAAGACTTCAGATTTACGGAAGTCTCCTGATTTCTGTATCTCCAGATTCTGTTTGATCGGTGGCTCTGCCGGGGGAGGAGGGGGGACAGGACTCGCTACTCTGCGATGTGACAGGTGATTGGTTGTGCTGCTGACCATGGAATTGGACTTCTGGCTGGTGGAGCAGGGAACTCTACCATGCGACAGACGGCCCTGCGCTGGGTCTGACCGCCCTGTGGCTCTGACGTTGAATGGGTGGCCATGTGATGTGAAAGATGGTGACATGTGTGATATATGGTGCTGCACTGGTGCAGAAGTGACTGTGAGCTGCAACAGGTGAGACTGCTAAGGGTCGGGTGACCCGTTAGTTAGACAGTTGACACTGTTGTGGGACTGGTGACTGGTGACCACTGGTGGCATTGACTGCGATGTGATGTCACTAATGGTCAGCTTGTGGGACCGACTGTGCAGTGTAGGACTGTTCGGCCCAGCAGACATAGCGCCGCACTGCTCAAGCACGGAAGCGGCTCCGAAATATTGCGACGTTCTCTCTGGATATCCTTCCCATCTAGATACTATCCAAAGCCCTATAGTTTCCAATTGTCGCACATTGCGCCAATGCACATATACGATTACATGCATTCTCGCTTTCGTAGCTATTCTTCGCGTACTTTTGCACTTACGTACATTCTCGCTTGCTCGCTTGCATGCATTTTTCACTTGCATACATTTGTGCGTGCGTTCATTTCCCATGTGTACCTTTGCGCTTGCGTACGTCTGTACTTACGTACATCTGCACCAAAGTACATTTCCCATTCGCACATTCGTACATGTGCGCATCTTCTTCCGAACATTCGCTTACAAAAATCTGGCATGCGCACATTTCAAACGTACAACTGTTCAACTTACATATGGCATGCGTACATTTGTCCCACAAACAGCTGTTCTACGTGCAGTTGTCCCAAGTACATTTATCTTACGCACAGTTTTCCTATGTACATTTTACCTACGTACTTTTGTCCTACATACATTTCTCCGGCGTATATTTGTTCTGCGTGCATTTGTCCTTCGTACATTTGTCCCAGGAAAGTAGACAGTCAAAGTGTGCTGGCTGCAGTGCGGTGTGCTGGGCTGTGACATGGTCCAGCCCAGATCGGTGGGCCTCGCTGTGCCGGAGCGGTCGGCAGCCATTCCACCTGGCCGGCGCTTCAACTCGCCCTCCCCTCACCCCCCTCCTGCGACTGCCGCGACCCCCACGTCAGCTGCTCGCGCTCGTGCAGAACTACTGACCTCGCTACGGTCCAGCTGTCTCAGGCCGCTCAATATATTATCACCTAATTAAACATTGCACGCACTCAAGCAGGCAGGTGACGCAGGCAGGTGGTTTGTTCCTGCGGGTACAGCTGATGGTGGGGCACTCCTGCTGGTACAGCTGATGGTGGTGCACTCCTGATGGTGCAGCTGGCGGTGGGGCGCTCCTGCTGGTACAGCTGATGGTGGTACGCTCCTGCTGGTACAGCTGGCGGTGGTACGCTCCTGCTGGTACAGCTGGCGGTGGTGCACTCCTGCTGGTACAGCTGATGGTGGTGCACTCCTGATGGTACAGCTGGCGGTGGTACGCTCCTGCTGGTACAGCTGGCGATGGTGCACTCCTGCTGGTACAGCTGATGGTGGTGCACTCCTGATGGTACAGCTGGCGGTGGTACGCTCCTGCTGGTACAGCTGGTGGTGGTACGCTCCTGCTGGTACAGCTGATGGTGGTACGCTCCTGCTGGTACAGCTGGCGGTGGTAGGCTCCTGCTGGTACAGCTGGCGGTGGGGCGCTCCTGCTGGTACAGCTGATGGTGGTACGCTCCTGCTGGTACAGCTGATGGTGGTACGCTCCTGCTGGTACAGCTGATAGTGGTACGCTCCTGCTGGTACAGCTGATGGTGGGGCGCTCCTGCTGGTACAGCTGATGGTGGTACGCTCCTGCTGGTACAGCTGATGGTGGGGCGCTCCTGCTGGTACAGCTGATGGCGGTGCACCCCTGCTGGGCTCTTGCGTGCGCCGGTGGTCGCTGATTTCAATCTCGCTCCGGCTATTTTTCTGTTCCAATTTCTCTCTCACACACTCACTTTCTCTCTTCTCACCCTTCCTTTCTTCATTTTTAATTCCTCCTCTACACACCTCTTCTCTTCTGACACTCTCCCACTCTCTGTCTTCATCCCGCTTTCTCTCTTCATCCATATCTTCCTCTGTCGCTTCCACCTTCTCTATTTCTCTCTCTCTCTCTCTCTCTCTCTCTCTCTCTCTCTCTCTCTCTCTCTCTCTCTCTCTCTCTCTCTCTCTTCTATTTTTTCTATATATATATATATATATATATATATATATATATATATATATATATATATATATATATATATATATATATATATATATATATATATATATATATATATATATATATATATATATATATTATATATATATATATATATATATATATATATTATATATATATATATATATATATATATATATATATATATATATATATTTTCTCTTTCTCTCTCTCTTCTCTCTCTCTCTCTCTCTCTCTCTCTCTCTCTCTCTCTCTCTCTCTCTCTCTCTCTCTCTCTCTCTCTCTCTCTCTCTCTCTCTCTCTCTCTCTCTCTCTCTCTCTCTCTCTCTCTCTCTCTCTCTCTCTCTCTCTCTCTCTCTCTCTCTCTCTCTCTCTCTCTCTCTCTCTCTCTCTCTCTCTCTCTCTCTCTCTCTCTCTCTCTCTCTCTCTCTTCTCTCTTCTCTCTCTCTCTCTCTCTCTCTCTCTTTTTTTTTTTTTTTTTTTTTTTTTTTTTTTTTTTTCTCTCTCTCTCTCTCTCTCTCTCTCTCTCTCTCTCTCTCTCTCTCTCTCTCTCTCTCTCTCTCTCTCTCTCTCTCTCTCTCTCTCTCTCTCTCTCTCTCTCTCTCTCTCTCTCTCTCTCTCTCTCTCTCTCTCTCTCTCTCTCTCTCTCTCTCTCTCTCTCTCTCTCTCTCTCTCTCTCTCTCTCTCTCTCTCTCTCTCTCTCTCTCTCTCTCTCTCTCTCTCCGTGGCGTGAAGGTGAGGGGTATTGCCCTTAGAGGCAGCTACTGGTCAGTCTGAACTTTTAATGGCTGTTCAGCTTGTTGGATGACATCCTGCTCACAGAGGCTCCACAAAAGCAGGCCTACCGTCACCGTGCTACACCATTGCTGAGCGTATTGTTCGCGTTTTAATTGCTCGCTTCCCACACTGAAAGCTGTCTCCTTTTTGCCGGCCGCGACCCTTTTGTGAGTGAGTCGTCTATTTGTGGGCGGGTCTGTTTTCAGTCAAATTTTCATTGCCCGCGCACACGACGTCTAGTCTTTTCACGCAAACATGGGCACTGAAGTGTGCGGCTACAATACACAACTCGAGCCGCACAGAAGCACTTTTCCAGTGCATCCACGCATCGATGCACTCAAACACTCGGCGTCACAGCCAGTACAATGCGCTCAGTCCTTTCGCCGGTCGAGAAGAAGAACGCTAGCCCATGCAACTGCCAGCTTACAGAGTGGACCAGCCGACGTGGCAGGGCTTCCAGGGCTGTCTGTTTGACTTCAGTGGCCATGACCTAAAGCTCGTCCTGACCCCCCTTCTGAGGTCGACCGGATGACTGGATCAGTTTGTTCGGAACGTCACCAGAGATGCCTTTCGTCTCCCAATGGCGCACATGCTTGCAGAGGACGTGGCAAGCGGACTGGATGTGCTGCTGACAGGTTGTGAACGCAACCAACAAGTTTGCATGCAGCAGCTGTGTGATATACTGGCGCTTATCACAACTCGTATCACAACTCGTATCACAACTCGCATCGGCTCCAGAAAACACCTCGTGGGTGTGGTTTCGCTGTGCTGCATAGTCGTCGGATTAGCCCTCGCCAGGGCCGCCATTTTTCCTAATGGAGCCATGACTGGCGTTGTTTGTGATAAGCAAAAACCTCCTTTTCGTTCGGAGAGCTTGGTGATGTCGTTCCCTGTAATGATTCAGTTTTGCGCAAAAACTACCAGCGTCTCCGGATGAAATATGTAAATCTTCATACTTCCCTAAGTTGCTATGGAGGCTGTGATTGAAGTATAGAGGAGATGCGTGTAATCATGCACTGAAAGGTAATGCAGCTGCCAATGTATCTTCTGTAGCGTGGGCAAAGGCGTTTGTTTTTGTTTGCTGCTAAGGTGTAATGATACAAATGGTCTAGTCAAATGAGTCTTACACGTTTCAGTTTTCAGATGGCCAAGCTGGGTGTCGTCCAGGACCGTCCATCACGACGCGTCATTGCGCATCTGACAGAGACCGCTGCGAGCGCGGGAAAAAGGCAGGCTTTGTGGCGCGCCCACTTCTGCACCGAGATTCGGAGCAAATATCGAACAGTGCTACCAACAGTGAATCGACATTAACACAGGGCCAGAGCTAACGCTCAGCATCGTGCCGAGCACAGTACCCCGTCTCCCAGAGCGCTTACTCATTTGGCTTTCCCGCATCCTCTTCTGTCACCCTGGCCTGTCTTCCAACTCGGGGACACGTTCCATGGTGCTTTGATCTGTCCACTGACACGAACAGGCTGGCCTCTGTTCTGTCTGCTGACACGGCCACTGGTCTGTCCACTGACCCACTGACACAAAAGGCTACCATCTGATCTGATCACCGACATAAACACATTGTTCAACATATTTTGTCTATCTTTCTCTTCCCAGACACAGGAACAGGCGCTCCTTTCTGTGGATAAATTCAGCTAGGATCCGGCCACTACAGGTGACAGAACGTCCAACCTTAAAGGGGGTAACGAGCGGATGGGTCGATTGCTTCCCATCGACGTCATCAGGTCAAAGCTAAAATTTCACGTTTGAGAGTGTCATTGTGTCCCGGTGCCATTTCACACCTCGTTCCATCGCCTATGTCGTCTACTAGGCCCTTAGGCTGATGACGGATACACCTACTGTCACTCTCTGGTTCCGGCATCGTGGCCAAATTATATATTGGCCGTGCGAATCCCATCAGGAACACAATCTCCGTCCTTGGTTTCCTGCTCTCCTGGCAAAAGCACTCGGCACAGGATATGTGTTCGTCAATATCAACACAGGACTGTCACCCAACGAGCTACAGTTGGCAACACCAGACAAGAGAGAGAGAGAGAGAGAGAGAGAGAGAGAGAGAGAGAGAGAGAGAGAGAGAGAGAGAGAGAGAGAGAGAGAGAGAGAGAGAGAGAGAGAGAGAGAGAGAGAGAGAGAGAGAGAGAGAGAGAGAGAGAAAGAGGGAGAGAGGGAGGGAGAAGGATGGAACAAGAGATAGGGAGATAAAGAGAGAACACTGTCCTTGTTGCACGTGCATATTATATATATTATAGTATGTTATAACTACGTGGAATTGAGGGTGGAAGTTGAATGTTGGTGACCGAGGCAGCTTCGTTAAATCAGGGCGAACGTTATCTACTTTGTAGCATCCATTGGAATTGCCATTGAGCTGACGATTATCGTGTGCAGTTAGATCGAATGGGTTTCGAAGCGACGTCTTCGACCTGAGTGCTTACAATTACCGGCGGACGAGGGTAAGGCGCCTGGGCGATTTTCTCTGATTGGGCGTCGCTGAGGGGCCTGCTGAAACAAACACTTCTGAGGAGGGTGGGATAAGGGTGCAGTGGGAACAAATCGGAGGAATAGTGGTGTTTGGTCTACAATTTAACGAAGCATAGATTAGAGGTCATAATTGTGAGATACCTGATTCTTTGGTAGATCTTTTCCTTCGGATAACGTCTTGTGCCCACCATAATCGGGATGATGCAATCAGTTCCTTTTTGCTGTAAAATATCCTCCACACTTATCTATGCTACCTTGCGGATGACTACATAGCATAATTCGCATGAACTGTAGTAGGTAGTAGGTAGCTTTTGTCGAAAATCATGCGATTTTAGTGCAGGCTAAACGATGGCAATTTTAGCGACCGAGATCTATACAGTTCCTGCAAATTTGATAGGTGCTCATCATTCTCTTGTCTGATTGTCTGAGTATCTGGTCTGAATGTTCGAGTATCTTGTCTCTAATTGTCTGAGTGTCTTTTCCTTTGCCGTGGGAATATTTGACAATGTCACCACAATAATAACACATGATCGTGTGTGCATGAACAAACAGTAACAAAAGCACAGTAGCCATGACATATCCAGACTGGGATTGACTGTCACGGTTACTTGGGCCGATAAAAAATTAATCGGCGTAATGCGATATTTAAGTCAGATGCGTTGGTATTTGCTTGTAACTTGTTCTGCAAATGTAACATGCTCGCACAGCTTTCACCAACCAACGGCTTCCAGTTAGCTGCTGCACCAGGGTATGCAGCATTTGTCAGAATGAGCAGCAATAACCCATGCTTGTGATTTGGCGCTCTGCAAATCAGCGACTCCCATTGCTGGTCATTCCTGGAGCGATCTCAACTACCCAGCACGTGATTTAGTGTGTCGACGGCCCATCTGCGCCTCTGGTAATTCATGGGTGGGTGTGCGCTCTGCCGAACCCACCCTGCCAAAAAAGTGCACACATAATTGCTGAATGCTGCCCAGCGCTCATGAATATTGCAAGGAGGCGACAGAAGCATCTGAGATATTCAGATTCCACATGCATACACACACACACACACACAAACACACACATACGCGCGCGCGCATCCACACATGCCCACGCGCAAGCACACACATACACAAATATGCGAACACGCACATACGCGTGCAAAAATGAACCACTTATCAGTAACACAATGAGAAGCACTCAACAGTGAGCTCAAGTAACTGTTTGTCCTTGCTATGGACGTTCCGGTATACATATATGACATTTTCGATGCATATTCAAAGCGTACCGCGATAAAGGGTAGACAACATGTTGCAAATATTTTGGGAGCGTGTCAGCTTTGGATCGCACACAGACGCATTAGTGCAACCAACATGGGGCGCCACTGAGGGCGCTGGACAAGCAAGGATAGCAGGCAGCCTGCATGGCTACAGACATGTCATCATGGCGACGATGACAACCAACTAAAAAAAGACTAGCTGTGGCATCAATCATCTTATTGCCTCCAACAGAAACCATTTGGGGGCAAGTAGTGGAACTTATCACCATCTGTTCGCGGTTTCGGGATGCCCTAGCATGTTCCATATTTCAACATCATACTTAAGTGATCTGACGTGACATCCTTAAGTGCTAAATACAATTGAGGTCAGCAAGAGATGCTTCATCGGATGTGTCAAGCGGTGGTGCGTAAGCCGTGATGTGTCAAGTGGTGGTGCGTAAACCGTGATGTGTTAAGTGGTGGTGCGTAAACCGTGATGTGTCAAGTGGTGGTGCGTAAACCGTGATGTGTCAAGTGGTGGTGCGTAAACCGTGATGTGTCAAGTGGTGGTGCGTAAACCGTGATGTGTCAAGTGGTGGTGCGTAAACCGTGATGTGTCAAGTGGTGGTGCGTAAGCCGTGGCGTTCTTCCCTTATTGGTACCATGCATTTTTCTTATTATTGCTTCCAAGCTATATTTGCGAAGCAAAGGGCCAACGATCCAAGATAAGCGAAGTCATTTGTACTTATTAATTATTTATTGGTGTTGAAAATGGTTTCATCTAGATATTAAATCAAAGAAATATCTGACGTTAATGCAGGCTGGCGTCCTCCACACCCATAATTGGCTGTTGAGTTCAATTGAAACGTACTTCCTTTTGAATGGGCGGTTGAACTTCACAAAAATCAAAACTTTCAACAAGTCAAGGATGTTGCAGGCGACCAGTTATTTCTCCATGCCGGATCACAAGGAATATTAATTATTCATCGGAAAAAAGTGCTTGAAAATAGCTGGCACGTCCGTACAAGGCCATCGATTCAGGTCTCAAGGCCATCGATGCCGACGCGGTTTCGAAACAGGCATTGCTCATGTGGTGTTGCTGGAATGGTGAGCAGCAACAACCTTGGCTATTTCGTATGATTTCCATTAAAATTCAGACAGAACGTACCAACAAAATATCCTCCCATTTGCACCACACGACATGCACTTTGTCAGCAAAATGTCCTCCATTTACACCACACCAGATGGACTCTGGCAGTATCCCACGGGAATAGTGGTCTCCTCACACGCGAATCAACGCATAGTTCTGGAGCACTGATGTGATTATCTTGAGGAGAATGAATAGCACTTGCACAATGCTAACGACACGACGCTTACACGAAACTAGTGTATGTTTAGCAGAAATTCCTGTGAGAAGAGCTGACGTTATTGCATTATACACAGAGGTATCCCGAAATCGCTTCTGACCTGTCTGACATCTAAAGATTAATTTTTAGACCTGTTGATACCAAAACCAGGCTCATCGGTGTCCTCGTGATGTGTGTCTGTCGTGAATAGTCAGAGATACTTGGATAAGGCCTCGCGACTCAAACACACTCCCGCCCTAGGACGAGTCAGATTATTTGATCATTCGACCACACATACCACACATTTGTCTACTTATTTAACCATTATACAAGAGGCAATGGAGAATTGTCCTGGGTGCTTTCAGACAGCAGAATGATATCTGAAGTGTCGACTTGAGATTATCCGGTGTAGATGTGTCACGCAGTCGTTTTTTTTTCGTTTCGCCTTGTAGTTTCTGTCTCGATAAGGGGGGGGGGGCAGAAAGTATGAGATGACATAATAATAAGCAGGTACCGGTACGACATTGCTCCCGAAAAAAAGTGGTCAAAAGAGACGGGTACAGAAGTCACCAGACTACCTATATTCCGATCTGGAGACACACCATTTAGTTAGTAAAACACAATTCCCCTACAGACAGCCACATGTACCTATATACCCACCGATGCTGGCTGTTGTAACAGTGCTTGAATCTCGCCAGTGAAGATAGCTGCACGCAACTATTTATTTAATAAACAGCTCACTACAACTCCAACTGTCATCTAATCTGGTATATATGGGCACGTGCCGGGTTTACCAGGCATGCATAGGCACCAGGCTTAACTGGTATGTAGAGGCACGTGACCGAAAGCATGGGGCGTGTATGGATATATGACCGGGCTTGTCGAGTATGGGGTATGTATGTGTATGGGTACGCGATCGAACGTATCGGGTATGTAGTGACAAATGACTGGGCTGGTCGAGCATGCAGGTGTACGTGACCGAACGTATCTGGTATGTAGAATGCGTAGCCAAGATATGTCGGACATGTAGGTATGCGTGGCCGGCTTGCCGGATATGTACCCATGCGTGGTCGGACTTGTAGGGTATGTTGGTGTATGTGACCGAACGTTTCGCGTATGTAGGGATGTGTCACCAGACTTGTCAGGTATGCAGGATGCGTCGCCGGGCTTGTCGGGTATGCAGCGGTAGGTGACTATAGCGGCAGCGGAAGATAGGTGCGTTTGCTTGTTGATTCTGTAAGGAATGTATGCTATCAACAGCGCACTCGGAGCCTTTTCAAACGAAGTTCAAGAGGAACTTCCCTACATCACATTCAGCAGCTTAATTACCCAAGATTCCATTTAGCCACTGGACTTATGTCGAACAACACACTGTGTAGAACATGTCGTGACGTCGGTGCGTTGTTCCGCCAGAGCAAGGCACGTTGCAGGTGCATTGGTACCAAAGCGCAATGTATCTAATTTTTGCAAGTGCACTGATTCCAAGCCGCATTATTCCCACTCTTTTCAGTTAGGGCGCAGTTTTCAGCAGTCGGCAGTGCCACTGACGTCCTCCCAGTTTAATCGCTTGTGGAAAAGACAGGCGGGCATAGCTTGAGTGTGCTGCTGTTGACATACTTTAGTCACCTATTCTTAAAATGGCACTAGCTGTATAAAACAACATAGCCACAGCCAACACGCAATACGTGGACGTTTGTGTTCCAAGTACGTGTAAGATTGCATGAAGCTTGAAAAGTGTGTCACCTCTTTTCCCGCAGCCCTATACCTGGTCTTGTTCTGTGATTGGATCTGGCCGACACCTCTGGCTCGGTTGCCGGGAATGGTTCCACACCGACATGCGCGCAACGAGCCCCGGCTTCAACTCCCAGTGCTGATCCAACAATCGAACATCTTGCGCTATCTTACAATGGTCGGGACGGGACTACTGTTAATTCCCGCCTCAGCTGCTGGCCCTGGCTGCTGCCACGGGAGCCGCTGCGGCCTTATCTCTCACACCAAGGAGCTGGTCCAGCTCCAATAAGCCAGCACTGACCTCGGAAAGCGCAGTTACGTCCAACTGCCAGCATAAGCTACAGCCAATCTTTTTGCCGCAGGTCCCGCGATAATTGGCAATAAACATCTAAGTTGTATAATAGGATCAATTTCTTCGCAGGGCGCGCAAGGCACCCGTCGTTTTTAGAGGTTTCCATTTTCTCGGCGTAAAAACTCTCGCAGTGGTAACCCACGGCGCCGGCAAAAATGGCTGGCGAGCACGCCTGCGGCGGAGCCTTCTTCAGAGCGGTGTGTGTTGTGGTGTGTGTTGTGTTTTTCAGAGCGGTGTGTGTTGTGTTCTTCAGAGCGATGTGTGTTGTGGTGTGTGTTGTGTTCTTCAGAGCGGTGTGTGTTGTGGTTTGTGTTGTGTTGTTCAGAGGGGTGTGTGTTGTGGTGTGTGTTGTGTTCTTCAGAGCGGTGTGTGTTGTGGTGTGTGTTGTGTTCTTCAGAGCGGTGTGTGTTGTGGTGTGTGTTGTGTTCTTCAGAGCGATGTGTGTTGTGGTGTGTGTTGTGTTCTTCAGAGCGGTGTGTGTTGTGGTGTGTGTTGTGTTCTTCAGAGCGGTGTGTGTTGTGGTGTGTGTTGTGTTCTTCAGAGCGGTGTGTGTTGTGGTGTGTGTTGTGTTCTTCAGAGCGGTGTGTGTTGTGGTGTGTGTTGTGTTCTTCAGAGCGGTGTGTGTTGTGGTGTGTGTTGTGTTCTTCAGAGCGATGTGTGTTGTGGTGTGTGTTGTGTTCTTCAGAGCGGTGTGTGTTGTGGTGTGTGTTGTGTTCTTCAGAGCGGTGTGTGTTGTGGTGTGTGTTGTGTTCTTCAGAGCGGTGTGTGTTGTGGTGTGTGTTGTGTTCTTCAGAGCGGTGTGTGTTGTGGTTTGTGTTGTGTTGTTCAGAGGGGTGTGTGTTGTGGTGTGTGTTGTGTTCTTCAGAGCGGTGTGTGTTGTGGTGTGTGTTGTGTTCTTCAGAGCGGTGTGTGTTGTGGTGTGTTGTGTTCTTCAGAGCGGTGTGTGTTGTGGTGTGTGTTGTGTTCTTCAGGGCGGTGTGTGTTGTGGTGTGTGTGTTGTTTTCTTCAGAGCGGTGTGTGTTGTGGTGTGTGTTGTGTTCTTCAGAGCGGTGTGTGTTGTGGTGTGTGTCGTGTTCTTCAGAGCGGTGTGTGTTGTGGTGTGTGTTGTGTTCTTCAGAGCGGTGTGTGTTGTGGTGTGTGTTGTGTTCTTCAGGGCGGTGTGTGTTGTGGTGTGTGTGTTGTGTTCTTCAGAGCGGTGTGTGTTGTGGTGTGTGTTGTGTTCATCAGGGCGGTGTGTGTTGTGGTGTGTGTTGTGTTCTTCAGAGCGGTGTGTGTTGTGGTGTGTGTTGTGTTGTTCAGAGCGGTGTGTGTTGTGGTGTGTGTTGTGTTCTTCAGAGCGGTGTGTGTTGTGGTGTGTGTTGTGTTCTTCAGAGCGGTGTGTGTTGTGGTGTGTGTTGTGTTCTTCAGAGCGGTGTGTGTTGTGGTGTGTGTTGTGTTCTTCAGAGCGGTGTGTGTTGTGGTGTGTGTTGTGTTCTTCAGAGCGGTGTGTGTTGTGGTGTGTGTTGTGTTCTTCAGAGCGGTGTGTGTTGTGGTGTGTGTTGTGTTCTTCAGAGCGGTGTGTGTTGTGGTGTGTGTTGTGTTCTTCAGAGCGGTGTGTGTTGTGGTGTGTGTTGTGTTCTTCAGAGCGGTGTGTGTTGTGGTGTGTGTTGTGTTCTTCAGAGCGGTGTGTGTTGTGGTGTGTGTTGTGTTCTTCAGTGTTGTGTGTTGTGGTGTGTGTTGTGTTCTTCAGAGCGATGTGTGTTGTGGTGTGTGTTGTGTTCTTCAGAGCGGTGTGTGTTGTGGTGTGTGTTGTGTTCTTCAGAGCGGTGTGTGTTGTGGTGTGTGTTGTGTTCTTCAGAGCGGTGTGTGTTGTGGTGCGCCGCAGGGGTGTCGCGCGGCGCTGGGAGGACCCACACGCGAACCGGATCCATACTGCCGTCGACACGGTCGTCGACGGACTGCGTCCCACTTGCCGTCCGATGGTTGCGCCGGCTGGTGGCCTGGCCAATCCTGGCGCATGTTACTGTGTCCGTGTAATGCTGTCGAGATACCGACAGCATGCTGGTCTGGTGGGCCAGCATCGTACTGTCCTGGTGACGTTCTGACCGGGGTCAGACCGACCCAGCATCGTACTGTCCTGGTGACGTTCTGACCGGGGTCAGACCGACCCAGCATCGTACTGTCCTGGTGACGTTCTGACCGGGGTCAGACCGACCCAGCATCGTACTGTCCTGGTGACGTTCTGACCGGGGTCAGACCGACCCAGCATCGTACTGTCCTGGTGACGTTCTGACCGGGGTCAGACCGACCCAGCATCGTACTGTCCTGGTGACGTTCTGACCGGGGTCAGACCGACCCAGCATCGTACTGTCCTGGTGACGTTCTGACCGGGGTCAGACCGACCCAGCATCGTACTGTCCTGGTGACGTTCTGACCGGGGTCAGACCGACCCAGCATCGTACTGTCCTGGTGACGTTCTGACCGGGGTCAGACCGACCCAGCATCGTACTGTCCTGGTGACGTTCTGACCGGGGTCAGACCGACCCAGCATCGTACTGTCCTGGTGACGTTCTGACCGGGGTCAGACCGACCCAGCATCGTGACCGTGATTGCTGGGAGCCAGAAAGCAGCCAGCTTCACTCTTCAGAGCGGCGATGTTATCGGTGCTTTTGCGATATTCCTACCACCGCACAGCGTTTCATTACAGCACATGACACTTTTGAAGGTAACCTTGATAAGGTTATTAACCTTCCTATACTGTAAACGAAATCAACTAGCCATGCCTTAATACACCATACACACGCTGATAGGATGGCATAAATCATGTTACTATTCAATGCAAGGATTCATTTTATGATGATCAACGTTTTGTGAATGAACATTGCACGGCCAGCACATATATAGTGTTATAGTTAGCTTACTGTATACGAAGCAATAAGGCGTGAAGGATCAAAACATGCAGTCGCTCCCAAAACAAATGCCTCCCATGTGAAATAACCACCTCCTAGGTGGTGCTGGTAAGATAACATGCCGACCAACACGGATGTAACTTCGGGCATTAAATCATCAGTGTAGAACAAGTTCTACCTGGCGATGCTCAATTCAGCTTCTGACACTCGCATGCCGAACGCATGTTACAGAACGACCAACTGATTCCTAACGAGCTACAAACCGCACCCTCGTTTTTCACTAGTTTAAGAAATACCGCCATGTCTTATCAACTCCGCCACTTTTGACCACCCATAGTTACGGAAAGTCAATGTAAAAAATCACGTTGAACAGTTTTCAGTTTATATATGTATATATCTATACATATATATATATATATATATATATATATATATATATATATATATATATATATATATATATATATATATATGTATATATATATATATACATATATACATATATATTGATACATACATATGTCAATCCCATTTTGACAATCCACCGCTTCTGCAGAAGCGGGTAACGGTACACATTTCTGGTCACGCCTGCGTGAATTAACCAGATATGGCGATGCGAAGCCTCGCACTCCCCAAACAATGCGAGCTCTCAAGCATAGTGCGGTTTTGCACCATATTGTTCGGCTAGAAACTCGGAACATAAAAGCCACAAACAAGTTTTCGGCTTAACCAAATGTCGTGCCCTGATGTGACGTCACGTAAGCTATTTTGTATTTGCGTTGGATAAGTATTTATGCATCGATATGTAGATCGTCTCGGCATCTTGGAAATACCTTCTTTTTTTTCATAGCGCTTGAACAAGTACCCTCACATGACACCTCGAAACCAGTGACCAGAGTCTTATCTCTTCGAACTCGGTAACCCTGAGTTCAAAGACAAAAATTGGAACAATATAGAATTTGTGCTGTTCAATTGTCAGGAGGCATGCGAAATTGGAGGAAGATCGCGTCAGGCGTGCGTGGACTATCCCAGAATAAAAACCATAAGGAGAATCGTAAAATGTATCCACCTCTTCCTACTCACAATTTTCAAGTTAAACACATCTTGCCAACATCTTGCTCATGCTTTTGATGCCACTATTTGATGGATGTATGGGATGGTATGATTCCCACCCAGAAAGTAGCCGCAAGTAATATTCCACTGCTCCAGCGAACATCAGTTCCAACCAAGTGACACATTATCAAAAACGCCTCAGAAGAATTGGTGTTGACTTGCATAACCGTGACAGCACGGTCACCTCGACTCGATGTTGACCGACAGAGAAACAGTTGTGGAACAGCGCTCCGCTCACCGGCACTGTAAGCGGCGGCTCGGCGCGTGCGCGGGCTGTGAGCGACACAACACATGGCGAGAGTCGCGAGCCTCCTCCGCTGGCTGGTGAACGCCCCGGCCACCGCCGGTCACTGACGGTTTCCAATTATCCACCCGGTAATATATGGCGCCTCGAGTGGCTTTTTCATAGGGCATGCGGGGAAAAAAATACGATAAATAAAGGATGCGTCGCCCGGCGAACTGCTCGGATCCTATTTCGCTTTTTGTGGCGCTCGCTTTTTGTCAGCTGGCTGACAGATTTGGCGGCATTTTTTGTCGCCTGGTAGGTGTGGGTTTGCCGGCGGTTCTGAACTCGGCTCGTCTCCTCACTGATACAGTCAGGCCGGACAAATTCACCGAGCACCGAATGGCCGTCAACTTCACATGACCGTCGCTTACAGTGCCGGTGAGCGGAGGGCTGTTCCACTTGGCCGTATGACTGTCACTTTCACATGACCGTCACCTTCACATGACCGTCACCTTCACATGACCGTCACCTTCACATGACCGTCACCTTCACATGACCGTCACCTTCACATGACCGTCACCTTCACATGACCGTCACCCTCATATGACTGTCACCTTCACATGGCCGTCACATTTACACGACCGTCACCCTCATATGACTGTCATCTTCACATGACCGTCACCTACACATGGCCGTTACCTTCACATGACCGTTACCTTCACATGACTGTTACCCTCATATGACTGTCGCCTTCACATGACCGTCACCTTCACATGGCCGTCACCTTCACATGACCGTCACCTTCACATGACCGTTACCTTCACATCACCGTCACCTTCACATCACCGTCACCTTCACATCACCGTCACCTTCACATCACCGTCACCTTCACATGACCGTCACCTTCACATGGCCGTTACCTTCACATGACCGTTACCTTCACATGACCGTCACCTTCACATGGCCGTCACCTTCACTCAACTGCTGGATGAAATACGAGAACGTGGCGGCGTCGGTAGAAATCAGCTGATGGCTGCACACGCACCTTCTCTTCTACACGGCAACTACACACGCAGCCTAAATCTGGTGCGCCTGTAGCTCTCTGGATGAATGAATGCGACTTCAAGGTTCGTCACAAAATATATGAGGGAAAAGTGTTAAAAAAGTGGGAAAAATGTCATTAAAATCCAGGAGAGACTACCATATGGCTCGATGTACTGCTTATTGCGCCAAACAACAACACCACGACCTGCATCACAACACATAGTCCGATAAATGTATACTTCACACCTCATCATGCCAGCTCCACTCTCTTGCTCCCACGGTCTACCACAACGCACGTACGAAATGTTGCACAAATGGGCTGATAACAAATGTTGACCCGTCATCGGGTCAACTGATGATCCATCTGGGGGTCAGCAATCTGGCTGCAATGGAGGGGTGGGAAGCCAAGGGGATTGTGAAACAGTTTGTGCATACCGCGAACTGTATGATAAAGCGCTATTTTGCCACCAGTTAAGTTACGCCATGACAGAACCATGTGACCAGTGGAACCTGAACGCTGAGTCCGAAATCTACACATAGAAAATTGGCTCCAGTTTTATCCCTTCTACCAGCGGTACCAGCCAGATCATTCTAATCATGTTTAGAATGTCACAGTATAATGCAAACAAGCTGTTCGACAAAATCCACGTCTACATCGTCTGTCGCATGCAATGTCAATGGGCTCGTTAGGCATTCTCGCGGCTTCACTAACCAGCGCTAATCGTTCCTGAGTAATGAGCGCACGTAAATGACGGGAATAAAGAGGGAAATCTAGAGAAATAAAGAGATTTTGAATGGTCTTATGGATCGCCAATTTCATTGCATCATTATTTAAGAACTGCCATATGCCTCATTGATTGACAAACCGTAGAGCAAACAGTTGGAGAGCGGCCAGAAGTCCAAGTTCATGCCAGCTGGACTTCGCCGGGCACAGAAAGGGTCGACGATGCCCAGGGGCTGGCCGATGCGACTTGCCAGGAAGCTCGCTCCATTCAACATCCGCCTCTGAGAATCCCGTCTACCAGTTGAAAGCGATGTTTCTAAAAGCAAACAGTCTATCAACGTGCTACTACTGGAGCATGGTTATCATGTCGGGATGGTGTTGGTCGAATTTGCCACTGGTGAAGCTTGAGCAGCTCTAAAGTTAAGGCCAACGCGTGAAGACTTCAAGTGTTAAGGCTTAATAAGAGCTGCGAGGTCCCATCTAGGTTAAGCCTACAAAGGAAATACCACAAGACGAGGAAAGGAGTATGAGCGACCCGAGATAAATGGCAAATATGAGTAATAAAGAAACCAAATACTTCATTGTGCCACCCTGGCTAATCTCTTCTACACCACATGCCCCGACTCCAGTTTCCAATCCACTGCCAGGTACGACAGGTAGCAATTAGCATAATTATCCATTGAAAGTCACACCCTAAGAGAGCTACTAGTATGAATTCCACCCCATAAATTCATGTCGCGATGCATTCGTACCAATTAGTGTTTGACTCAGCTTTGGCGACAACATCCTAAGAAGTTTTCCTCCAACTCTGCCCCTTATGGTCTTCTCAGCAAAGCTTGGATGTCATGAGCTACTTGTCGCCCCAGCAACCCAGTCTGAGTCTTATCACGCTTCACTCAAACTGAGTCGTCAGACCGCTACTGCTCCAGTAAAAGCATCACAGACGAGTCTGCTTGTGCGGGCAGTCACAAGACAATCAGGGGAGGGGTGGGGGTGCAGACAGTCACAGGACTACCGGGAGAGGAGTGGGGATGCTGGCAGAGTCGCAAGACCACCGGGGGAGTGGTGGGGATGCTGGCAGAGTCGCAAGATCACCGGGGGAAGGGGTGGGGATGCTGGCAGAGTCGCAAGACCACCTGGGGGAGGAGTGGGGATGCTGGCAGAGTCGCAAGACCACCGGGGGAGTGGTGGGGTGCGGGAAAACTCACAAGACCACCGGGGGGAGGGGTGGTGGTGCGGGCAGAGTCGCAAGAACACCGGGGGAGGGGTGGGGTGCGGGCAGAGTCGCAAGATCACCGGGGGAAGGGGTGGGTGCGGGCAAAGTCGCAAGACCACCGGGGGAGGGGTGGGGATGCTGGCAGAGTCGCAAGACCACCGGGGGAGTGGTGGGGATGCTGGCAGAGTCGCAAGATCACCGGGGGAAGGGGTGGGGATGCTGGCAGAGTCGCAAGACCACCGGGGGAGTGGTGGGGATGCTGGCAGAGTCGCAAGATCACCGAGGGAAGGGGTGGGGATGCTGGCAGAGTCGCAAGACCACCGGGGGAGGGGTGGGGGTACGGGCAGAGTCGCAAGACCACCGGGGGAGGGGTGGGTACGGGCAGAGTCGCAAGACCACCGGGGGAGGGGTGGGGGTGCGGGCAGAGTCGCAAGACCACCGGGGGAGGGGTGGGTGCGGGCAGAGTCGCAAGAACACCGGGGGAGGGGTGGGGTGCGGGCAGAGTCGCAAGAACACCGGGGGAGGGGTGGGTGCGGGCAGAGTCGCAAGACCACCGTGGAGGGGGTGCGGGCAGAGTTACAAGACCACCCGACAGGCACCGAACTAAAACCAGCCAAGGTCCCTCCAGTGCATTGTACACCTGGATACCCGGCAGCTACCGATTCTACACGGCCGTTTTTGTGCTTCCCGGGTGGTACCGCTCTCTCGACTGCACTAATGCGGCACCCAGTTCCGTCTCCATTTGTTGGGCGTGCCGGAGAGACAGCGAGACGTGCCGCCACATAGTCAGCTGATGGGAACTCTGCAGGCGGCGGCCAGATTGCTAGCAAAAAGACCTGTGGCACAGAGCGCGGGTGTGCCGATAACTTTCCCAGCAAATTGGATGAACTCATTTTGTGTGGCCTCGTCGACGGCAATATTGGGAGACGATCATTACTGAACAGACGTCAACAAGACGATTAAAGCGGCAGCCGACAACTTTGTCTTTGTTCCGCTTCGACGGCCCGGCACTGGGAGCCTGATTGGGGATCACCGAGACGCGCGGCGAGATTTTGGCTGCAGTCGCGATTGATTGTGCTGTGGGGGGGGGGCACAAGCACACCGTGGTGGCGTCTGCGAGGTCGTGCTCTGGTGCTTTCGGGCTCTGGCTCTGGTCCTAGCGGTCTCTGGCCGTGTCGGGCTCTGGTCCTGTCGAGCTCTGGTCCTGTCAGTCAGCGATCCTGTCGAACTCTGGTCCTTTCGAACCTGGCCCTGTGGGCTTCGGGTCCTGTCCAATTTTGTCCCTGTAGACCTCTAGTCTTGTCCAGCCCTGCTCCTGTCGGATTATGGTCCCGTTCAGCTCAGATCCCGTTGAGATCTGGTTCTGTCAAGGTCGGGTCCTGTCGGTCTCTGGTCCTGTTTAATTCTGTGGCGTGTCCGTAGTATGTCTGTTGTGTTTGTGGTATGTCTGTTGTGCTTGTGGTATGTCTGTTTTGTTTGTGGTATGTCTGTTGTGTTTGTGGTATGTCTATTGTGTTTGTGGTATGTTTACTGTGTTTGTGGTATGTCTGTTGTGTTTGTGATATGTCTGTTGTGTTTGTGGTATGTCTGTTGTGTTTGTGGTATGTCTGTTGTGTTTGTGGTATGTCTGTTGTGTTTGTGGTATGTCTGTTGTGTTTGTGGTATGTCTGTGGTGTGCTATGATGTCTGTGGCGGATCTGTGGTAAATCTGTGTCGCCCAGTGGTATGTATCTGGTGGTCTCCCTCATCCAACTGTCTATTTTCCGCTGAAAGCGCCCTTACGAAGAAATGTGCCCCATGGAAATTCCTGGACCCGCCCGTGTTTGTGGTGTGTCTGTAGTGTGTCTGTACAGTGATGGTAGATTCTTCGCATAGGAAATGATAACGAAAATGCAATAAGCCTTCTGGGCTAGACTGTGTGTCAAATGTAAATGGCATATGGCCAGATCACTAGATCGTGTATATTCTACACAATGCCATCTTTTACAGAATGTTGCTGACCCTTGCTGAGCAATATTTGAATTCAGTTTCAGCACTGCTGAACCTCTGACCTCTTGTGATCCGATCTCATTTGACGTGATTCAGCCCTTCCATCAAATCACTTTCCAATTAGTGTACACTGAGGCAAAGGCTGCAGATAACGTGCCGTCTTTCTTTGCATTATTCCAGCGTGACCTGAGATTAAGTCGCGAGATCTGGAGCTGTGCAATTTACGGATATATATCATCGTCATACAAGTTATATTTGGAATACATTTTTATACTTCAAAAGTGATGTTCAGAAAATAAGCAAGCTTGAGCCTACTTGACCTGACCAAACGACGTGACCTGGCGTGACCTTATAATCTTCGGATATTTGCAAGCTATCAACATTTTGCTGAATTTCTTGTTGGAATTTCTTGGAATTTCTTGTGCGATTTGACGTGGAATGACCCACATATCACGTGGGGTTAGTTTTTTGTTTCTTTTTCTTTTTTATTGATTTTCTGGTTTTCTTTTTTAAACGTATCTTTTCATTCTTTCCCCTTTTTGTTGATTTTCTGTTTTCCTTTTTTAACATATATTTTCATTTTTTCTCTCATAGTTCGTGGATCAGGCGTGTGATAGAGAGAAAGTGGAAGAGGTGCTCGCGTAATGTTGGATGGTCATCGTTGAGAAGTGTCGTGATGTTTAGTGGGATGTTGTTCCTGTTACAGTAATTTGTGATGGAATGTCTTTCTGTGTTGTATTTGGTGCAGTGTATGAGTATGTGCTTAATTGTGAGTGTTCGTTCACATGTTTTGCATTGTGGTCGTGGGAGTTGTCGTAAGATGTATGAGTGCGTGAGTGCAGTGTGTCCGAGAAGTAAGCGTATTAGTGTGCGATCTTTTTGTCTATTGTTTTGGTTAATGATGTGCCAGAGTTCGTGTTTTTTTTTGTGTATTTCGTGTAGTTCCATGATTGTTGTGTCCTATGTTTGTTGAATGTCTTTGTTGATTGCCTGCCGTATTGTGGGGTAGTAGTCTGATTGTGAAAGTGGGCAGGGTGTGGTTTGTTGTAGTGTTGTGGCTATGTTGGCTTCGGTGTCTGCGTGTTCGTTGCCGTGTATGTTTGTGTGACTTGGGATCCAGAGTAGTGTTGGTCGTTGTGGTAGAGTTAAGCCCGGTTCACACCGCGACAGGATGGGATGAGAAACGGCACTGCCGGCCCCTCGCCTGCGATTTTGTGACGTCACATGACCAAATATGGTAAGCGACCACCCCGGCCGTTTTGGCTCTGGCCTTTGCCGGTGTGAATCGGAGATGGGTCAGACGAGAAACGGCGCCGTTTGGCACGAACAAGAAAGGTTGGATTGAAGTCAACTTTTGTGTTGGCCTCGTGGCGTTCTGTTGTCGGCGGGCAAGGGGCTAGGGGTACCGTTGGCAGATAGGTGAACTTTGGGAATGGAGGTGGAGCATTTGCTCAATATTTCAGTCAAAGATGGTCTATACTGAAGCACCGCATTGGTTGTATGTGTTTTGGATGCCCAATTTGATTTAACATTATAGGGAAGAGGGGTTGTATCTGAACATGTTCTGTTTCCCGAACACCTATTTTTGGATGTCTCCCACATTATATTCAGCATATAAACAACAAAAAGCTGGTGGTATTCATAAATGAATACCACCAGCTGGTGTTAAAGCACCTGTCTGTACCAAAATATGATGGTCTGATTTCATAGTTATGCCTTTTTTGTGTATGGAGGTAGTGAAGTTCACAGGTGCCATTTTAGGTTTCCAGAGACTTAAGGTTTAAACAAACCATAAGGGAGTGACTTTCAATATTTATTTTTGCATTTACACCAGTACCTTGAGTGGCTACTAATAGCTTGTACCACAACAGCTACAGTGAGTTAATTATGCACAACATTTTTGTGCTCACAATATGGCACACAGCTACAAAATAATTTTATGTTTGGAAGTTGCTCATTGCAAGTGGTTAGAGGATTTTCATTGAAAGGAATTGTTTGAATATGGATAGCTCGTTCATTTCTGTGTCGAGTAAACACAGTACAATTACTGGCTCAGCCATACAAAAGCAAGTGCTATTTGTTTCATGCTGCATTTAATGTTCAGAACCCCCTCTTCCCCTAAGTAGGTAGCTACCTGCCTACTACCTATCACTCTATAATGGCAGCACTTGCTAAGTATACGATTAGTTTTGGTTGCTTATTTGCTTATTGGTGGAATGGATGCATTAATATAACATAAAATAAACAACAAAGTCTAGCTGTAATTGGGGAAGTCTGTTAGGCAATCTAGCAATCATTGGACACTTCAACATTGCATCTAATGAGCTAACCTCACAAACATGAGCTTCATTCGTATAACATTAATTGGAAATATGTTGAGTGGGGTGAACCAGTGTTTTGTATTTTTGGGAGGTAAGGCCCCCCAAAAATGCAAAATGATGCTAGTATACCATTACCACATTGAGTATAGCATACCCACCTGTGTCACATTCAGTATGACTTAATTATGACTACATTATTCCAACCGCTGAACTATTTCGGTCTCCAGGGAAATAACGGAGGAAAATGAGCAGGCTTTGCTGCAGAAAGACAAGCTTGTGAAGTGGTCCAAGGTGAAAAATGAAGCTTCACTTTGAAGAGTTTAAAATCATGCTTGTATGTAGACAGCATATCAGGGATACATACTTAATGGTTAGCCAAATACTATCTATGACTCAACAGGATGATGTAAGTGCTATTGTGGACACAAAATTTGGGCCATCAGAGCAGACCAAAGTAGCTAGGAAGAAGGCATTGAATGCTTGGGGAAATAAATAGGAATGTACCATGCAAAAGCTAAGTCATCAAGTTTTACTGTGCATCTGTCAGGCCACTTCTGCAATACTGTGTTCAAGCTTTGTCCCCTAGTAATGAAAAAGATTGTTGGTCTTTAGATTGAGTACAAAGGAGGGCAACAAAAATTGTTAATAGTATTAGCAACCTGGCATATGAGGACAGATTAAAGAAATTGAATATGTCTTCACTTAGATATAGATATGGAGCATACCCAGCTCTTTCTAGGTCGGGCATATCCAGAAGTATGAGTAAAAGCAAATTGTCTTCTTCCATCTTCAACACGTAACCCTCGACGCTTACTTAATGCAAGCCAGTCCACAATTAAATTCGCAAAGAGCAACACACCTCACAAGCAATGAGTGAAGTGCGCCACTTCGTGAACCAAGCGCCAGTAAGGGATACGTCCGTTGTTACCAATTCGCGCCTCGAGTAGTTTCGATGTTACCATATGCCCAACTACTGCCGGTCTTGTTCTGCGGACAAGAAAGTTTCTTATCCGTTTTTGTCTGTCGCGATGTGAACCGGGCTTGAGTTGTTTGTGGATGTGTAGTATTTTGGGTATGAGGGGGTGTTTGTATTTGGTGTGGGGTGCTATGCTCTGTAATGCTGATTTTGCGTCTGTGGCTATGATGTGTTCAATTTTGGTGTTGTAGATGGTGCAGTATGCCGAGAAGATTGCGAATAATTATGCTGTGTTATGTGGATGCTGTGTCATGCAGACGGGCACGAAGGATGACCCGCGGCGGTGCTGCGTTGGGGTACAGCACCGCCGCTGTGCCCGTCTGCTGTGTGTGTGATTTTGACCCGTCCGTGTAGATGATGTGGTTTGGATGTTGAGCTTTAAAGTGGAGGAATAGTTGATGTATTTCTGCGTCTGTATAGGTGTGTTTTGGCTTGTCGGTGAGGATGTGTGTTTTGGGTGATTGGTGTTTCCACCATGCAGTGGGTGGTGGGAGTGCTTTTGCTGTGGGGAGTGTGATGTGTAATCTATTTGCGTGTTGGTGGATGCGGCAGCCTATTGTATTTTGAGTCGTGTTGCGTTCAGGAGTTGGTGTTTGCGTTGGGTGCGAAGTTTTAATGCTTGGGTGTATGGGTGTTTTGCGATGAGTTGTGTTTTGTAGTGATATCTTAATAGTGTTTCTGTGCGTCTGTGCCTCAGTTCTGGTATGTGGCTATATATGTGAAGAGCGAAAGAAGGCGAAGTGGTGGATGCTCCTGTGGCTATTTGTAAAGATTGGCGTTGTAGAGAATCTATAATTTTTAGGCTTGATTTAGTCGCATTTTCGAAGAGTGGGATCCGTATTCCAAAGTTGGCCGAATGATTGATTTGTAAAGAGCTAAGAGTGTGTTTCTGTCGTATCCCCAGTTTGTTCCGGATAGTGCTCGAAGGATGTTTATTCTTTTTCATGCGCGTTTTTGGATGTCTAAGATATGTGGACGGAAAGTGAGTTTTGTGTCTAAAGTGATGCCTATAAATCTTGTTGTGGTGACGAATAGGATGAGAGTGTGGTCTATTTTTAGTGGTGGTAAGTCTGTGTATTTGTGGTAGCCGAAAATCATGCATTTTGATTTGTGTGGTGCAATGTGTAGGTTTATGGTGGCGAGTTTGCTATGTAGTTGTACAAATGTGGTTTGTAGTATTCCTAGTGCGTTTTGTGGTGTTTAGTGTGATGTCCATATAACTATATCGTCGGCATATATTGCAATTTTGGCCGGAAGGTTGTCTGAGATAACTGAATTTAGACCTAAAATAAAGAGTAGGGGGCTAAGTACGGATCCTTGAATCAGTCCGGTTGTGGGGAATTTTGTGACTGACATGTGGGATCCAATTTTGACTTGAAATGAGCGATTTAGAAGATAGAAGTGAAGGTAGCATTGTCGTCTGCCCTGTATATCTATGTTGCGTAGGTGTTGTAGTAGTGCTGTTATGTTGATGGTGTCGTAAGCTCGTTTGAGGTCCAGGAAGACGGCGACAGTGGAGCGTTTCCCTGCCGCCGCTTCCTGGATGTGTGCGACAAAGTAAGTGAGGTTATCTAGGGATGAGCGATTAGGAAGAAAACCCGATTGAATAGGAGATATTAGTTTTTGTGTTTTTTTTTAAATAAATAAATTTGATCCGAGTTGCTGCTGGGGTGGCTTGAGGAGCCAGGGTTCTCTTGCTAAGCAGAGCTTGTTGCGTGAACCCTGGCCCTACCACCCGATCCATCAGCTCCAGTTCAACGGCAGGATTTAGACCAAAAGTTTAACGTGCCGCCAATGCACCGACACGGCCGCCCGGTAGCTCGTCCCCGGCCTTATCGGGCCAGCTGCCAACTGACACTCCCGGCCGGGGGATAAATGCGAGCGCGCGAAGCGACTCGAACCCTGTGTTGCCAATACAGGGGAGACCGGTGCAGGCCAGCGCTCTAACCAACTAAGCTACCAGGGCGTGTATCTATGTTGTGTAGGTGTTGTAGTAGTGCTGTTACGTTGATGGTGTCGTAAGTGTTTGGATGATATAGAGAAGGCGTTTTTTTACAAGACGTTCGAATAGTTTGTGAAAGCAGCTGGTGAGGGCGATAGGGCGATAGGAAGTGTAGAGAGTTGAGTCCGTGTTTGGTTTGGGTATAGGGATGAGAGAAGCGTGTAACCATGATTGTGGGTATGTATGTGTGGTCCATGCGGTGTTGTAAGTGTCGGGCAATGTTTGGAGTGCTGAGATTGGTAAATGTTTGAAGAAGGCATAGTGAATGTTGTCTGGTCCTACACTTGTGTTTCCTGTCTGTGATTGCTAATTGTAGTTCTGCAAGTGTAAATCTGGTGTTGTATAGGTGTGGGCGTGTTTGTCTGGTTGGAGGTGGGGATGTTCGTGGAAGTTTAGACGATCTGAGATGGTAGTGGTGTGCGAAAATGTTTGCTATTGTTTGTGTGTCTGAGAGCGTGTTGTTGTTGTGTCTAAGTGTGATTGCTTTGCATGGCGGTCTTTGTCTGTGTTGAAATGTTCTGAGTAGCGTCCAAATTTCGCCGAGACGTATGAATCTGTTAAATTGGGTGCAAAATGTATTCCAGGAGGTCTTTTTTGATTGTTTAATCGTGCGTCTGCATAGTGCTCTCTGTCGTTTGTAAGCTGATAGTGTTTCTGGTGTGTGGTGTCTTTCATGTTTGTGGTTCCTCGCGCGGATCGCCCGGTGGCACTCTTCGTCCCACCAGGGAGCCGCGCGAGGTTTGTGTTGGTGTCTTGGTTTTGTTCGTGGTATGTGTTCGTGTGCTGTGGTGAGGAGTATGTTTGCAAACTGTCCTGGTGTGTGTTGTGGAGTGTGTGCTGTTTGTGCGGCTAAGGAATCTGAAAATTGGGTCCAGGATCCTTTTTGAGGTTCCACCGGCCTGGCTGGGGGTTGGGTGGGCCAGTGGTCGGGATTTGGTGAAAGGTAATGGTGATGGGTACGTGGTCGCTGAAATATTGGTCGGAGTCGGATGTCCAGAACAGGGTGAGGGCTATACGTGAAGAAGCAAGTGTGATATCTGGGGTCGTAGGGAGAAGGGAGCTGATTGGTACTAGGTGGGTTGGTGAGCCGGTGTTGAGTATTGTGAGATTATGCTGTGTGGCTATTGCGATGAGTGTGTGTGGTCTGTGATCAGGTTGTGGTGTGCGGGTGTCCCATATGGGGTGGTGCGAGTTGAAGTCTCCGGTGAGAATGATAGGTGTGCGAATTTGGTCAAGTGCTTTAGTTAATTCCGGGAAGGTTTCTGTGTTTCGCGCGGGTGGATCGTAAATGTTGATGAGTGTATAAGCTATGTTGTGTACATGAATTTCAGTTAATAGTATGTCTGCCGTGGTATCGATGTGTATCAGGCGGTGAGGGGTAGTGTTCCTAATGTATGTGCATACACCGCCTGATCTGTGTGGGTTGTGTGTGTCGTGTCTGTGTAGTGTGTAGTGAGGGATGTGAAAGTGATGTGGGTCGTTGAGTTTGAAGTGTGTTTCTTGAATGCACAGTGCTATAGGATTTGTTTGTAGTGCGTAATGTTTAAATTCATGCGAGTGTCTGATAACTCCGTGTGTGTTCCATTGTATGATTGTGTTTATTGTCTTTGGGTGTTGGCGCGCGTGTGTGGTCTTTTGGTGCTTTTACCTGGCCTTTTTTGTTGGTGGATGAGGGGTGGCTGTTGCTGGGCGGGGGTGGTAGTTGGTGTAGGGATATGGTCCGGTATGTGTCTGTTGATGAGTGTCTGGTGTCAGTGTGTGCCTCTATGTCTGTGTCCCGGTCAGTGTACATGCGGATTGTGTTTGCTGGGGACTCCTCTGTTGAGGATGAGGACCGTTGGTAGGGGGGAGGTTGTTGGTTGCTGGGGTGGTGGCGGTGGGGGTTCGGAGGGTGGGGATGGAGTAGGTTGGCAGGTTCATTGTGGTGGTGGTGGTGGTTTGCTTACCGGCCGCTGGCCTATGTTTGCTGGTGTTGGTGTGTGTGTCATACGTGTGTTGTCAGTGGGAGTTTTTGGGTAGGTGGCCGAGTTGTGTTGGTGTCGCGTGGTTGTGGGTGTTGGCAGAGCCGGGTATTCGGTGTAGTCGCGTCGTGGTGGTGGTGCTGTGTATGTTCCCGGTTCTGCCCGGCGGGTCGGCCACGCCGCCAGCGGGCCGGTCACCGTCCTCCTGGCCAGGGACAGGTCCATGCCCTCCAGGTGGACCAGGCGGATAATTTTATTCTCCGCCATCCACTGGGGGCTGGTCCTGTCCCCAGCCTCGTGCTCCCCCCCCCCCCCGCAGGCGGCGCAGCAGGCCTCGCCGTTGTCGCATGTTTCTATACTGTGTGATTGGACGCAGCGGCCGCATGTGTGGGTGTTGGCGTGGCACCCCCCCCCCTGCGGAGTGGCTGTAGCGCTGTCACCTCTTACAGCGCCGCGGCGGGAGGGGTGCACGTGGTGTAACGGAGTACCGGAGGTACCCCGCTTTTATGTGTGTTGGTGGTGTCCTGGTGTTGAAGGTCAGTATGATGATGTGGGATGGTTGTTGTCCTGGTCTGGGGGCCGGTCGGTATGCGGCGGAGACACTCTGTCTCTCCATCCTCGAGACAAGGGTCTCCACCGCGATACCGGCCAGCTCCCGTGCGTGTATGGTGCCCTGTGATGTGTTAAGTTTTGTTGCTGGTGTAATCGAAACGGGTGTGTTGTGTATCTAGTGTATGGTGAGTAATATCAGTCCGTCTATGTTTGAGTGAGCTTGGGTTAGGAGTATCCCCGATCTAAGTTGTTTTGTGATGGGGGCACCCCCGTGTACTTGGCGATTTCTCCCTCCACCATCCAGGGATCCAGGGAGCCCATAGGCGGCACAGGAAGAACTCCCCAGTTGGTTGTGCGGTGTTCATGTTTGGTGGTGTTGAATGTGTTTGGTTTGTTAGTGGTGTTGGTTAAAGGGTGGTATGGCAGGTGTGTGGCGTAGTGCTACACAGTGAGCAAGTACAGTATTTACAAATTTGGCGGAGGGGGTTCAGAAGGGCGTGAAAGAAGCCCGACAGGAGTAACAGTGGGGGCAGATAAAGACGAAGAATACACAAAGAAATCAGAAACTGTGCTTGAATAGAACACGAATAGACAGATTAGATAAAGATCGTGCAGAGGGCACTAGAGGGAAGATCGGGTGTGGGTTGGGGGGTTCCTGGGTGGGGGAGTGGCAGGACCGCTGGACTGACCTTGTAGTAGTGGTGGCTTGTAGTAGGTAGATGAAGCTGAAGGAAAGACGAAGGTACTGCACCATAGCGCATGAGATAGGTCTTGGAGATGTATATGTAGAGGCTGTTGTAGAACACGTAGATGCAGATAGAGGCTCGTAGAGGTGTTGTAGAGACGATGTGGTAGAGAAGACACTGAGTAATAGATCCAGAAGCTTGAAGTTGAAGGTAGGTTAACGGAACGGGAATGTAGTGTTTGTAGGTGAAGGTTGGGTTTGGAACGGTGTTTGTGTGCGCTGGCTGTAGGCATATGTATGTGTTGGTGTAGGTGGTGTAGGTGATGGGTGGCAGGTGGCAGGTGTCGACTCTTCCGACTTCGGCCTCGGCCCGTAACTTCGTCCGCGATCTCTTCTTTTCCTCCGTGAACCCCTTAAAGCCAAACTCTTGTGGCTTTAAAAAGCGTTCAGGCAGCGAGCGCAGCGTCAGGCCGTTTGTGGAGCGTGCAAAACCCCGAAAAAGCTATGAAAAGGATTTCCTAGGTCATTCCCCAAGGTATAAGTCATGTCACTGGATTCACCTATTATGACCATTGACGAACGCAGCAAGGACGAGAATGAAAACAAAATCAGATGCGACATGAGCTCTATGCTTGACTTTTCAATGGCATTTCCCGTATGTCACTAACATTGATAGCTCAGAAGATGGCTTTCAATCCTGATCCAGAACCGACCCGATTTAGCCCTTCCACTATGATCAATGTAAGTGAATTAATCGATGTTAGTTGTGGGAAAAAAGCAATGTCAAAAGAAAGCCAACTCTGCCTTTTATGAACAATTTTCAAGGAATTATGTCGAAGTCCATATATTGAGCTAGTATGAACTCCGGTGATCTGATTATTAGTCCAAATTAAAGATCTATGGTTTGTTTGGCGCTCTCCATTATCAGAGCCTTCTAACGGTGTTTTGCATTTCATCCTGGCATACGTAGATCGCTGGCTAGACAGCCCCTCTCTCTGGCTAGACAGCCCCTCTCTCTGGCTAGACAGCCCCTCTCTCTGGCTAGACAGCCCCTCTCTCTGGCTAGACAGGCCCTCTCTCTGGCTAGACAGCCCCTCTCTCTGGCTAGACAGCCCCTCTCTCTGGCTAGACAGCCCTCTCTCTGGCTAGACAGCCCCTCTCTCTGGCTAGACAGCCCCTCTCTCTGGCTAGACAGCCCCTCTCTCTGGCTAGACAGCCCCTCTCTCTGGCTAGACAGCCCCTCTCTCTGGCTAGACAGCCCCTCTCTCTGGCTAGACAACCCCTCTCTCTGGCTAGACAGCCCCTCTCTCTGGCTAGACAGCCCCTCTCTCTGGCTAGACAGCCCCTCTCTCTGGCTAGACAGCCCCTCTCTCTGGCTAGACAGCCCCTCTCTCTGGCTAGACAGCCCCTCTCTCTGGCTAGACAGCCCCTCTCTCTGGCTAGACAGCCCCTCTCTCTGGCTAGACAGCCCCTCTCTCTGGCTAGACAGCCCCTCTCTCTGACGGCGATGTTGGATTTGCGGACCGGCCTGTTGAAGGTCCAAATCAGTTCAAATCAGCTATTTAGTTTTTTCCCCGAATGTGTTCCTAAATATTTTATTTTGCTGTTGGGAAGCTGATTCGGCACAATGTCAGGATGTCCGAGCGCTATAACGCCGAAGCGTAAGAATGTCAAACGGCCAAGAACAATGGTGTGCGACAGAATACCCAACTCACAAAATTTGAAGCACGACAGGATGTTTAAAATCTCCACAGGGTTACGTGTTAATTCTGGAGCTTTGCACCTCGACGTTTTAACGCTTCGACATTCTCTCGTACACAAATGTTCTTGGCTGTTGGAGGTACTGGACAATGTCTTTGCTTTGGATGTACAAATGTACTGGGCGCTACATGACCAATGTAGTCGATGCGCCCTAAAGACCTAATAACTAACTAACTGGGTTGTTGGACATTTCGATCGTTGGATATTAGAACGATTGGACATTCTGACCCTGCGCCGTATGGTCGTGTTATAAGGCAAGCAAAAAAAATCGATGGAATGTTCGCCAGTGTGGTGCAATATTGTTCCTCTGGTAGCACAGTCGGCATAACACATTGGCTTTGTGTGGACTGGCAAGAGTCCGAGTAACGGCATGCTCTCATAGTTGTCGACTGGAGTGATCAGCTGATAGCTGATCCGATCGCATGCAGCTCCCGACTGAGATGGTCAGCTGACAGCTGATCCGATCACATGTAGCTGCCTACTGAGTTGGTCAGCTGACAGCTGATCCGATGGCATGTAGCTGCCTACTAAGTTGGTCAGCTGACGGCGGATTAGATAAGTTCGGGGTGCGGGCAGTGCGGACGCCAGGTTGGCCGGCATTTGCAGCACGATCGGTTGAAATTTCACGGTCGAACTGGCACGCTTTGGTCGACTGACGGGTTCGTCACTCGCGTGCTCCAGTTATAATCCAGGAAAACTACCTGATCATTAGCCCTTCGATTGATTTCCTTCCTCCGAAAGAGATATTGATTTATGCAGTCAGTTGGCCCCCAAACTACAGTAACTAAAACAACGAACCTTCCTCCGAAGTAACATTGCAAACCTACAGGAAGTATCGAGAAAATACTCCCGTGTACTTTCTCTTTTACATAATTTGGTTCACTTTACCTTATTTATTTCGCACCCTATCCAATATTATTTGACATTTTTCTTCTTTCGGAAACCAGTTAATGAGGATGGTACGGGAGGAAAAGCGTGTTTAAGGGATTAAATCCTTCTTTCCATGCACTCCAAAATATGCGGATGCATACAAACGGTTTGCGTGGAGAGCTAAACTGAATGATTGTGTATAGAGTAGCTAAATGAGCTTAATCATCATCAAGATTGCAACATCCGTATAACAAAGTAACACCATTTCCTGGTGATTGTAAGCAGAAATCCATCAACGGGCATTGCTTGAAGCCTTCCGATTAGCTTTCCATGGATGTCTGAACACATCAATGTGTCAGATAACTATACCATCTGATGCTTAATTCTTGACGACAGCTACCTTCCGTGGCGAGACAGCAGTCTCCAGTTAGGCCGACCCTGGGGTAGCCTTGAGGTCACCAGCCAGCACCGTTACGACGACTCGTCCTAGACTCGTCTGTCGTAGCGGCGCGAAACACAGGACGTACTCGACCTGACCTGACCTTGCCGTGGGTCATCAAAATAGCCGTGGCCGTGGTTGTGGCTCGACCTGGCCTGACCTGGTCGCGTCTGGTCAAAACGGCCGCGCCGCGGCCGTGGTTGTGCTCGTGGCCGTGGTCGTGGCCGTGACCGTGGCCGCGGCCGTGGTCGTGGCCGTGGCCGTGGTCGTGACCGTGGCCGTGGCCGTGGCCGTGGCCGTGGTCGTGGCCGTGGCCGTGGCCGTGGTCGTGGCCGTGGCCGTGGTCGTGGCCGTGATCGTGGCCGTGGTCGTGGTCGTGGCCGTGGTCGTGGTCGTGGCCGTGGCCGTGGCCGTGGTCGTGGCCGTGGTCGTGGCCGTGGTCGTGGTCGTGGCCGTGGCCGTGGTCGTGGCCGTGGCCGTGGCCGTGGTCGTGGTCGTGGCCGTGGTCGTGGTCGTAGTCGTGGCCGTGGCCGTGGTCGTGGCCGTGGCCGTGGCCGTGGCCGTGGCCGTGGCCGTGGCCGTGGCAGTGGCCGTGGCCGTGGCCGTGGCCGTGGCCGTGGCCGTGGCTCGCCACACGAAGCTATCCCTTTCTGGGAGAGACGAGCGGAGCGGCGGGCTTCATCAGAGCGCATTCAGGAGATGAAAGTGAGCAACGACAACTGCGGTCAAGACTGCATGGTTTCCGTCTCAGTTGGTAGCCAGTCGGTTACGGCTTCAGTGGGGTTGATGTCAGACGTCGGACAAGCGCACAGCCGCGGCACTCTCCAGTCCAGTGTGTTTGGCACGCCCTCAGGCGACGCCAGCTGATATTGCCGCGGCCGCAGCGCTGCTTGGCGCCACGTGGCTCTTGTGAACCTGCACAAAGGCCACGTCACATCCGTACGTGCGTAAACTGGACCAAACTGCGTCCTGCATATTCGTGTCTCATCAGTCCGCACACCACACAGTGAGATCGCTCTTCAGTCACCAAGCAAAACATGCATGCTACTGGAGTGTGTCAGCATGTTAATACCTGTCATGCTGTAGCTTGCATGGAACTGGCTCGGGTCATAGCGACCGGCGAGACCATAATTAATTTCACGAGTTGTATCCGTCCTCTGCTCCACATTTTCCATGATCCATGGATCGCAATTATGCGTAAATACCGCATATGAAATGGCAGAATATTTCCCGAGTGATGTTCGTGCTTCCCGTATGCTTAGATAGGTCGTACTCCTACGCTATTGTACAGTCACGCAATATCACAGTATTATGTTATATTTTACCTTGCAGTATGTAGTTTGAGGTATCCGGGCGCCTGGCCGGTGGCTGTTCGCAGATTATAGGAGAAAGCTTAGAGACCTATTCGAGTCATGCTCGATTCGCCCCTGACATGGATTACAAGCCTTAGGCAGGAAGGAGGTCTGGAATGTCGTCCCAGGCAAATTTGCGGCATCTGAGTTTCTGTATTTGCATGCTCTGACATTCACAAACTAAGAATATATAAACAATGAATAAGATCAAGCTGATATCTCACACATTTCCACTTCGTCAACTTTCGAATCCACCTGCCATCATGACTTTACGTCATTTGGCACAATCACTTCACATCACTTCACGTCATCACTTCACATCACTTGAGTGCATCGTTTCACTTCATCACTTTAGGTCACTTGACATCACTTGACATCATCGAACATCAGAACTGCAGGTTAGATGTATGTGTCTGACCGGCACATGGTGCACCCAGGCCGCCGGCACATCCCCAACCACTGTGCCACATACCCCAGCCGCCGGCACATCCAATACAACTGTGCCACACATCACAGCCGCCGGCACATCCCCAACTGCTGTGCCACACATCACAGCCGCCGGCACATCCCCAACGACTGTGCCACACATCACAGCCGCCGGCACATCCACAACCACTGTGCCACATACCCCAGCCGCCGGCACATCCCCAACCACTGTGCCACACATCACAGCCACCGGCACATCCCCAACCACTGTGCCACATACCCCAGCCGCCGGCACATCCACAACCACTGTGCCAATATACCCCAGCCGCCGGTACATCCCCAACCACTGTGCCACACATCACAGCCGCCGGCACATCCCCAACCACTGTGCCACACATCACAGCCGCCGGCACATCCCCAACTACTGTGCCACATACCCCAGCCGCCGGCACATCCACAACCACTGTGCCACATACCCCAGCCGCCGGCACATCCCCAACCACTGTGCCACACATCACAGCCGCCGGCACATCCCCAACCACTGTGCCACACATCACAGCCGCCGGCACATCCCCAACTACTGTGCCACATACCCCAGCCGCCGGCACATCCCCAACCACTGTGCCACATACCCCAGCCACCGGCACATCCCCAACCACTGTGCCACATACCCCAGCCGCCGGCACATCCCCAACCACTGTGCCACATACCCCAGCCGCCGGCACATCCACAACCACTGTGCCACACATCACAGCCACCGGCACATCCCCAACCACTGTGCCACACATCACAGCCACCGGCACATCCCCAACCACTGTGCCACATACCCCAGCCGCCGGCACATCCACAACCACTGTGCCACACATCACAGCCGCCGGCACACCCACAACCACTGTGCCACATACCCCAGCCGCCGGCACATCCCCAACTGCTGTGCCACACATCACAGCCGCCGGCACATCCACAACCACTGTGCCACATACCCCAGCCGCCGGCACATCCACAACCACTGTGCCAATATACCCCAGCCGCCGGTACATCCCCAACCACTGTGCCACACATCACAGCCGCCGGCACATCCACAACCACTGTGCCACATACCTCAGCCGCCGGCACATCCACAACCATTGTGCCACACGCGACGTGACCAAATCCCAGATCTGATCGACGCTCGGTATGGTCGACTTCGACGAGCGTGCCAAATAGCCTTGGACGTTATCTAGCCGGTGGCACGAGTCGGCCCAATGCGGTCGGTCCGTATGCGGTTGGTCCGCGCCTCGTCTAGGTCTGCTCAACGGTACAGCACCTTCCATGTGGAAGTTTGGATCAGATAGTCCAAATAGTGTGGCCACAGCATGTGCTGAAGCTCGATACTACATACACCAACACACATTTACGCTCCTCCATAAGCAGCCACCAACAATTCTGTTAGACTAGATGGAAGCGATGGAGAACAATGCAACCGGATGTGTGTCTCTAACTATTTGAAGCTTATATATATAAGTGTATGCATATATAAACATAAGTATATATATGCATATATATATATATATATATATATATATATATATATATATATATATATATATATATATATATATACGCATGTGGATTGGGTCGGATGACATCAGATTTGGCTTCGACGCAAGCCAAGTTGTACTTTGCTTAAATATAGCTGAATTAAAATTACGGCCAATTCTGAATGGTGACATTCTGATGTCAATTCAAGGAAAACATCCTAATATTTATATAAAGCTCCTTTGTAACATAAAACATGCAGTTTTACTAGAAGCACACATTCTGCTGTTATTTCTGTCTAGTCCCGTGGCATATACAAAAGGCATTTGTCCTGGTGCAATAGTGCTGGAACAATGGGCACCCATGGATGGTGATGGGAATAAGTCACAGGTAACATCCTATTCGAGGATCTGCTGGTCGGGCTGGGACCTAAATCAAAATAAGTTTACCTTGCTGGTCTTTGCCTAGTCAGCGTCGGCGCCATGTGTTAAATCTCCCATAGATTTGAAATGCCTCTGACGTTTGGTAAATCCATCCCTCATTTGGAATATGGTAATCCCGAAGAACAAGAACTGGGTTTCTCGCAAACCAATGCAATAATTACCATGACTGGAAATACCTAAATATTTCAAGATCAGGGACGAAGTTCCAAAGTCCCAAGATCGGGGCTGATTTCCCAGGATCTCGTTAGATTTCCAAAGCTGTGGTAGCCCTAGTCCGACACATGATACACTTCCTCAGGTTTGGGATATTCTTGTCTCTGTTGCTACCTCACGAACAAATGGACCAACGTTAAGCAACGAAGTAAAATAAAACACCCGGCTCGAGCTAAGGCACCCTCGCCTCCTCCCAACGCAGTTCACATTGAAGGTCACACGTCAGGTGAGACAAAAAGTATGCTGAAGTTCAGGTAGTTATATGAATATGTTTACCCATTTGCAGGTTTGCAAGTTACAAGTACAAGTTAAGCTGAACCAAATCTGTACCAGGGTGTAATAAGACAAAGGCTGGATCGTGGTAACGATGCTGGACTGGACGTCCTGACATGCACTCCTGACTTTCGTGTGGTTATGTCGGCCCAGTGTGTGTGCGGGGTGGACGGGTACCCTCAACCTTCGAGGTTCAGGGAGGAAGGGGGCCCTACTTCCCCGCCCTCAAGGTTGCACTCATTTTTATGTATTTATGTCTTTATGAACGAAATCAACGTTATATAAAAAGGGAGTGGTGGTGCGTGCGATCACTTGGACTGAATTTGGCCGGGCACACCCCGTGGGCCCGCAAAGTGTCAGTGCTGAGGAGGCCGGGCGGACCCCGTGGGTCTGCAAAGTGTCAGTGGTGAGGAGGCCGGGAACACCCCGTGGGCCCGCAATCTGTCAGAGGTGAGGAGGCCCGGCGACGCCGAGATGGCAGATGACCGATGGTCAGCGTACTGCGTCGTGAAGTGAGGAGGAGCATGTCGGAGTGTCTGTCTGCCGGAAGCGTTAGCCGTGTCTGTCGAAATACGTGCTGTCTTGTTCTGCTGTCTTGTTCTGCAATGTTCTGCAGGTGCTCTTGACCAGCACGAGCACTTCATAGCCTGATTGGCGACGGACATTATAGCTTATGGCGGTGCACATACCCGTGTATCGAACCAGTTCCATGCAGACAGTTCGCGAGATTTAAAGTTACATCAATGAACAAGCAATGGTGTGGATATGCCACTCCGCGTCGTGTTGCTAGCTGCAGAGACGGTCAGGAGAGATGCACGCCAACGATTACGTTTCGCGCGTGGCTAGACATCATATCCAATACAGGCAAAACACAGGTCACGTTCAGGTCACGTCCGTGACAGCACATGTCCGTGACAGCGCATGTCCGTGACTGCACATGTCCGTGACAGTGCAGTATTACCGTCGATTATCAGACGTCGGCAGTAGTTGATAATCATGGGCGAAAAAAACTGTAACGGTAAATTGGTCTAGAGCGCTGTGGGCAATGGCGAATACTAAAGCACTGGGGCAGGAGAATAAAACACGGACCTGAACGCAGAACGGCAGAACACCGAAAAAGCCGGAAGCCTATTTCTGTGAGACTACATCCTAGAGAAGAAATCATATAGCAGACAGCCGAGAATTAAAATTGCACAACCTCGGTGAAGGCATCAGGCGGAAGTCGCTCAGACCGCAGGAACGGATCCGCCGCGGTCCGTGTCTGAGGACCGCGCTACTGATAACGACGGACAGCCGAGATCAGCCGCGGTCCGTGTCTGAGGACCGCGCTGCTGATAACGACGGACAGCCGAGATCAGCCGCGGTCCGTGTCTGACGACCGCGCTACTGATAACGACGGACAGCCGAGATCAGCCGCGGTCCGTGTCTGAGGACCGCGCTACTGATAACGACGGACAGCCGAGATCAGCCGCGGTCCGTGTCTGAGGACCGCGCTACTGATAACGACGGACAGCCGAGATCCGCCGCGGTCCGTGTCTGACGACCGCGCTACTGATAACGACGGACAGCCGAGATCCGCCGCGGTCCGTGTCTGAGGACCGCGCTACTGATAACGACGGACAGCCGAGATCAGCCGCGGTCCGTGTCTGAGGACCGCGCTACTGATAACGACGGACAGCCGAGATCAGCCGCGGTCCGTGTCTGAGGACCGCGCTACTGATAACGACGGACAGCCGAGATCAGCCGCGGTCCGTGTCTGAGGACCGCGCTGCTGATAACGACGGACAGCCGAGATCCGCCGCGGTCCGTGTCTGAGGACCGCGCTGCTGATAACGACGGACAGCCGAGATCAGCCGCGGTCCGTGTCTGACGACCGCGCTACTGATAACGACGGACAGCCGAGATCAGCCGCGGTCCGTGTCTGAGGACCGCGCTGCTGATAACGACGGACAGCCGAGATCCGCCGCGGTCCGTGTCTGAGGACCGCGCTGCTGATAACGACGGACAGCCGAGATCCGCCGCGGTCCGTGTCTGAGGACCGCGCTGCTGATAACGGAGTACCGAGATCCACCGCGCGACATCGCTGGCATTGGCACTTCTCCACTCAGGTCAGCCACCGATCGGAGGTCGGCTCTCCTGGGTGGGGATCTGCCCCTAACCACTGACGACTGGAAACTTGCGACTGGCGACCGAAGACTTAACACTGGTAACTGGTGACTGGCGACTGGCGACTGGCGACTGGCGACTGACAACCGACGATATTGGCCATATTGCATGCATATTGGGGATGCTATTGTGACTAATTAATTTTTTTTTTTAACAAGAAACGGAATGTATGCAATGTCACATTTGCCTGATAATAATGTTCCCAGTTTCAAGCCAATGTCAGATCGGGAGACTAGGATAAAACACAAAATGTCCGGCGAGTACAGGTATCGCGGGACTCCGGTCGCTAAAATGCAGACTAATCAGGTCTGGGAATGGCTAAACCAGGGCGATTTGGCGCGCCGATTCCATTTTTTTATGCGATCAGTATCCTCAAATTTGATAAAATTAGCTTACCGACTTGATTAAAATGGGAAGGCATGTAGCTTTCCACTGATACACCCATTACATTTTCCTGACCACAATCTGTTCGAAGATCATCAGATTTGCCAATCCATTGCATACTTCCAGTTACTTGACCTTAACCTGATCGTGGCCAGCATAGCTTTTGCGCGAGTCAGTGTGCTAAAACAAGTCTTTAGTTTGTATATCATCAACATTGAAGCACGACATTGCATTTGCTTCACGACCGGTCCGAAATATGCGATGAAGGTGATTGACAGATCTACAAGGCCATCCAGTAATCTCGGTTGCGACAATTTGATATCAACAGCGTGATCTTCGCCGGAGCAACAAGCTGCTTTTCAAAATGTACGTTGCTAGCACTCTTTGGGAAGGGTGGAGGGTTGTGACACCCTTCATTAAAAAGGTGGTAACATGTCTTACACAGATGAGCATCATAGGTGCCGTTTAGAGGCCCTGCGCCCTTCACGGCCTCGTCAATTCGCCGCCAGTCTCGCTGAGCCCATCGCCGCCCCGCCACTTCGCCGCCAGTCTCGCTGAGCCCATCGCCGCCCCGCCACTTCGCCGCCAGTCTCGCTGAGCCCATCGCCGCCCCGCCACTTCGCCGCCAGTCTCGCTGAGCCCATCGCCGCCCCGCCAATTCGCCGCCAGTCTCGCAGATGTCGCCTTGCCAGCGACACACGATGCTTTTATGGCTTTGTTTTCGAGTGCTGCAGGTCGGCAGGGCCTCGCCAGCGGAGAGGCGGGGCATTGCGCCCTGCCTCTTTGGCAGCCTGACTTTCTTCGGCTGGCCTCGACTGACAGCATGGCTTGTGCCCGCCACTGTCGGCCTGCTTCGCCCCCAGGCGCCGTCACCCGCCTCAGCTGGCGCCCTATTCCACCTCAGCTGGCGCCCTATTCCACCTCAGCTGGCGCCATATTCCACCTCTTTAGCGCTCCACCACGTTCACTGGCGCCCTGGGGCAGCGGCGTTCTCGATGGCGGGGGCGATATACTTATTGTGCGACACACTATCAGGGAGGTTTAGTAGCCTACTTGACATTTACCGCGTTTGCCTACATTTATCTGGAACTGATAGAGACGGTAAATATGAAGCTGAAGGCCAGATAGAACTTAATACAGAGTTGATTTCATAAACGACATTGTGAAAACAGGTACTATTCACTCCTGAATTGCAAAATATTGTTATCAAGCTTATTGCAACGGTATGTTGTAGGCGAATGTCCCATGTTGATGCACATGGTTACAATGGAAATACAAATGCTGTATCGTTACATGCTTAATGCTCTTAACACCAACGCTTAGACTAATTTTTAATGTTTAACTCATACCTCGTATCTCCAGTATTTGTGAATTCTAATTAAAACAAACTGTGTGCTGAGCGATTGATGGACGAATGAACCAAAGGCCATGGGCAGAAGAACTTGAAACTCTGCCTGACCGTCTCAAAATCGACGAGGTTGAAATTGCCCATGATTTCCTCTCAAAGTCACCCATGCAGTGACGGCGTAGGAGGTCAAAACTGGACGCATTTTCAGAACGAAAGTGAAATAATCTCTCAGCGAGTGTAGTGTACAAAATTCCAGATGGTGTATGTACCTGAAGCCACTGACGGTGTTGAGCTGCCATACTTTGGGTGTGCTTTCCAATGTAGTCATCGTAGTGCATAGGTTCCCTAGATATCATTTTCAGATGTTCTTTTTTCAGTATTCTGTAGTACCGGAAGATTATAACATCTTGCCAAACAGAATATTCAAACTCATCGAGATAAGCGCAGCATTCTAAAGGATACCAAACATGGATTTTATGTAAATAGCCCCTCCCTACCAACCTTTCTCTCAGCGTCCAAATCTGCCACTTGTAGCCCTCCTCATGTACACATATCCTCTTAGTCCGCATGGCTAGTCCGTGGGGATAGGTGCGCTTGACATGGGGGGGGGGGGTGATGATCGGACAGGTAATGCAAATGCGCTTTGGTATTTGAGGGTTTAGAGAAGATATCTGCTTGGAATTCCCCATTTACCAAACTTACGGAGACGTCTAAAAACTCTATTGTCTTTGTGGGAAGCCTTAGATCCACTTGAATTCCTCGGTGAATGTCATTAGTTTTTGTATGGAACCATGGGAGTTCCTCCCCGTGCGCCCAGATTCCAAAAATATCATAAATGTAGCGATGGCAAATTAATGGCTTGGAAAACAAATTGACGCAACAGTCATGATTCTCATTGTCCTAAATATGCACAAGCATAATCTCTGCCAAATTTAGAATCTATCGACGTACCTTCTATTTGCAAGTAGTTACCAGAATTCCCTGCCATAAAGATATTGTCCAAAACCACACTGATCATTTCCAGCACAATATCTGTTGGAATTCCTGGCATGGTCTGGCTTCTAAGGCCTGCGGACAGACAATCCCCTCGACACGAGGCACACTGGGATATAATTTGTTGACGTCCATGCAAAACATTAATGGTTTAAAGCCATTCTTTTCCAGAAGGGGCTGCTCCACCTTTGCAACCATACCTAAAAATTGTGGGATGTTCCGCACATAGGTAGGCTGGGTCTCCACGTGTGCTCGCAACTTCCGCTCGGCAACTTCAGCTAATCGTTCTGTGGCATGGCTCCGCCCAGTAATTATGGCCCTTATGGGGTAGTCTTCCTTGTGCAGCTTCGGGTTTCCTCTGAGGCAAATCACTCTATTCGAAAGGAGTATGAAACTTCCGTTGCAGTTTATTTCCATGAGGACGGTCAGTTCATTGACGACATGCGGGTGGTGGGTCTGGAAAGAGTGTGGCAAAATTCAGCGCAGCATAGGCGCATAAGGTAACAGAGATGGATAAGGCTTTTACATACGGATGTTGACCCGTCCCGTCACGGGGATCATGAAACAACCCCCCCGAGGTTTTTAGCGGATAGTGAACGAACGGCGCGCGGCAGCGCGCCATAATTTGACGTACCTTTTCCAACATCAATTTGACATGCTAAGTCAAACTTTTGAAGTCAGGTCTCTAGGGTCAACGAGTTAATCCAGGTTAACACGCGCCCAGGAGGGGGGGGCGAAATCCGCCCACCCCTCCGGTTTTTCGTAGATAACTCCAGATTTTACAGGCCGATATACGCCATTATTTGTGTACCTGCCAATAAATGACCGGCGCGTTGTTTGAAGTAAGAAAAATTAAAATCTACCGAAAATTTTTTCGAGTTAAGGGTCGCTAAAGTCAAAAAACAATTTCAGCGCCAGATCACAAATATCGTCGCTGATGCGCTTCCGGTATACTAGCAAAAAGGAAGTGTTCTTGGCAAAACTAGCGACTTGTTTGATGTACATTGTCATGCTACATTGTTCCAGGTCATGTCAAGTCACCGAGGTCAAGTCAGGTCAAGTTCATAACAGGCTAACACACGCTCTAGATGGGGTATGGCGAAATCCGCCAATCCGTCCGAGTTTTCGTACATAACTCCATATTGCACCGGCCGATATACGCCAAATTTATCGCGTACCAGCTTAGAAATGACCGGCGCATTGTTTAAAGCAAGAAAAGTGGAAATCGGCCGAGAAGTTGTCAAGTTAGGGGCCGTTAAAGTAAAAACAATTCACAGCGCCAGACCACAAAAATCGGCGCTGATGCGCTTCCCGTATATTGGCAATAGGGAAGTGTTCTTGACAACACTAGCGACTTGTTTGATGCATATTGTTATGCTATATAATTTAAAAGTCATGTTAGGTCGCCGAGGTCAAGTCAGGTCATGTTCATGACAGGCTAATGGAGGCAAACTTGGTCAACTGGAATGTGTCATAAATGCAAATGACTGCCATGCGATTGATCACTTTACATGTTACTCCCTATACATTCCGAAATCTACTGTTTGTCATTGTGTGCCTAAGCATTTACATCCTTTATTCATGTATTTCACTCCTTTATTTGCGAAGCCGATTGTGCCGAGCCGCCCAACGGAGCAGTCGGGATGGGAGCTCGGTTCCGGTAACTGGAGCAGGTAATGACCTAATAAAGTGCTCTATATAGGTGACCTGAGGTCAAATGGCGGATCTGACATCTGTATTGCATCATTAGTAATGTCCAAAACATCATTAATGCCAATTTTGGAGCATTTAAACACAACCACAGTGACCCATAACAATGACAAGCCAAGCCACGCAAAACCAGAAAATCTTGCTATTTTGACCTCATTTAACCTTGAAGATATTGACCTAAGGTCATGCACTTTGCACACAATAGAGTTCACTATCGTGCCCATCCACCCTGCGAATTTCGTTGCTCTAGCCTTCATAGGAGCTGAGATCTTAGGGGGGGGGGCGGAATCCCCCCCCCCTCTCCAGGGCGCGTTATTTTCAGAGGCCCTCCAGGGCGCGTGTTAAGGGAGGTCACCTTCAAAAACGTTCAACCAGTAGTCACGGCTTAACGGATGCAGGCATTTTAATGAAACTTTCAGCATTTGGTAATCTTTAGGGATGCAACAAAACGTATCGGAGGAATTCTTCACTTTTTCCGTTTTTTTACTGCTAGTATTTTTTTTTTTTTTGATCTGCCTCTTAGGGTTCAAATCGAAGATTGTGGCTAAAGTAAGCATTTTTATTAGAGCAAGTTGACTTCGAACAATGTTTCCCGATCTGCTCTACCCATTAGAAAACGAAAATTAAAGAAAACTTGAAAACTCAAAATTTTGAAATTAAAAAAAGAATTCGAGTGGGGCTAAGTTTTTTATGGGCCTGTTCAATTTCCCTGTCCTTTTTCTGATTCTGAGTATTTCTTATTTCTTTCAAATATCGCCAAAATTAACTTCCCAGAGCCAAAACATAATGTAAGTCGTGAAAAGTCATGAAAATTTAGCCCCTCTAGTGACGACACTTTTTGCGGGAAATTGTTTTGGGATTGACCCGGGTCCTACTCGTCGAGCGCTTTCCGATGATACCTCTTTCGTTTTCGTGCGACGCTTAGTTTGAATTTTAGATGGAGGTTACTATCCGTCCCCCCTCCCCGAGACTGGGTGTGAGGATCTGTCCGGAGGGACGGGGATAATCAGGGTGGAGCGAACGCAAAAATGCGATAAGCTGATTTCTGTGGAATGGTGAAACGACAACCTGTACTGTGGGATGTTGATGTACAGCGTACCATCGAGAGCGAAATGTATGTGTCCGGAAGAAGGAGGAGGTGTGCAAGTGTTAACAGATGATCCTTCAAAATCCGAGTAATCATGTGACATAGTTGCGGTGTGACGTACCCTCAAACTGACGAATCTTGAAGTTAAACAGAAAGAGAAACGTCTTGATAACCTATATATGTACATATATATAGGTATTCAATATATATATATATATATATATATATATATATATATATATATATATATATATATATATATATATATATATATATATATATATATATATATGTATATATATATTATATATATTTATATATAAATATATATTTATATATACAAATATATACATGTGTGTGTGTGAGTGTGCGTTAGAAGGAGTGCAGCGCAATGCCACTCTGCTCATCAGTGGAATAGGTAACTTAGAATATGGGAAACTTATGGAATTCGATATGTACTCTAGCAAGTATAGGAAATTAAGGGTGATTTGGTTGAAATGACATACTTAAATGGCTAAATCAGGGTAATCTGAATGATGCCCTTATATTTAGACTATCACATAGGGGTCATCAAATCAGGTTTGACAAATCAAGGTGCAGGACAGTTAAGCGATAACAGGTATTCATGCAAAGGATTGTTTACCAGTGGAATAGTTTTCCCGCTGATGTTGTTGGGAGTTTCTCATTGAATGGAGTTAAAAATTGGGAGGAAAATTGCTTAGGCTGCAAAATCTTGTTTTTGCGTTCTCAGTAGTGGTCGATAGGATGATATTTAGGCCAAGTAGGTGCACACTGTGCAGGTCCCTCTAAGTGGGCATGAACGACTGAAAATGATTGGTACGGCTCTAAAGCCACATGTGTTACATGATATCCAGTTAATACGGCTGGGCAGGTAAGGTAAACAGACATTGATGCTGTGTGGTATGCTGGTGGATGGATTCTTTAGACTTATGGATGTAGTGTTGGTTGGGGTGATGAGTGTCTTTTTCCAAAGTTATGGTATCTTCCCTCTACCGACTTAAACTGGATGAGCCCTTGTAGCTCTTAGTAAGTGTGATCAGTTTATGACCTTATGATGTTATGCATACGATACTTGGAGTTCCTGCACTCGAAACAAAATATGTGTTGAAACCTTGCACATTTTACATATACAACGATATAACTCGCCTACTCCCATTGACATTGGCCAATTTAGCAGCAAATGGTCCTCAATGAGTTACCACTAACTTTGATTCCAATCTGCCAGCCCAATCTGTATACCTATATAACGGAGCAAGTGCCGAAGGCGCTTGCCTATGCCTATTTCCCCATACTTACTAGACTAAGACTAAACACATTACACCTCTTATCTATGAGTGGCACATGCTCATGCGACGTTCAACAATCGAAGGCAACCGAAGGCTGTGTCTCAGTGTCTGAGTGACGACGTAGCAGGACTGCGTTGTCGGTCGGGGCGGTATATAATGTGGGATGTCATTAGGACATGTAATGTGGAATGTCAGTGGGATGTCAGTGGGATGTTGTCGGCCGGGATGGTATCTAATATGGGATGTCAGTAGGACATCTAATGTGGAATATCATTGGGATGACAGTGGGATGTCAGTGGGACGTCTAATGTGGGATGTCAGTGGGAGGTCTAATGTGGAATGTCAGTGGGATGTCAGTGGGGCATCTAATGTGGGATGTCAGTGGGACGTCTAATGTGGGATGTCAGTGGGATGTCCGTGCGATGCCAGTGGGTATCTAATATAGGATATCGGTAGGACGTCTAATATAGGATGTCGGTGGGATGTCTCATGTGGGATGTCGGTGGGATGTCAGTGTGTATCTACTATAGGATGTCGGTGCGACGTCTAATATAGGATGTCGGTGGGATGTCTCATGTGGGATGTCGATGGGATGTCAGTGGGTATCCAATATAGCATGTCGGTGGGACGTCTAATATAGGATGTCGGTGGGGTGTCTCATGTGGGATGTCGGTGGCATGTCAGTGGGTATCCAATATAGCATGTCGGTGGGACGTCTTATATAGGATGTCGGTGGGGTGTCTCATGTGGGATGTCGGTGGGGTATCAGTGGGTATCCAATATAGGATGTCGGTGGGATGTCAGTGGGTATCCAATATAGGATGTCGGTGGGGTGTCAGTGGGTATCCAATATAGCATGTCGGTGGGGTGTCAGTGGGTATCCAATATAGCATGTCGGTGGGGTGTCAGTGGGTATCCAATATAGGATGTCGGTGTGGTGTCAGTGGGTATCCAATATAGCATGTCGGTGGGGTGTCAATGGGTATCCAATATAGGATGTCGGTGGGGTGTCAGTGGGTATCCAATATAGGATGTCGGTGGGGTGTCAGTGGGTATCCAATATAGGATGTCGGTGGGGTGTCAGTGGGTATCCAATATAGGATGTCGGTGGGGTGTCAGTGGGTATCCAATATAGGATGTCGGTGGGGTGTCAGTGGGTATCCAATATAGGATGTCGGTGGGGTGTCAGTGGGTATTCAATATAGGATGTCGGTGGGTGTCAGTGGGTATCCAATATAGGATGTCGGTGGGGTGTCAGTGGGTATCCAATATAGGATGTCGGTGGGGTGTCAGTGGGTATCCAATATAGCATGTCGGTGGGGTGTCAGTGGGTATCCAATATAGCATGTCGGTGGGGTGTCAGTGGGTATCCAATATAGGATGTCGGTGTGGTGTCAGTGGGTATCCAATATAGCATGTCGGTGGGGTGTCAGTGGGTATCCAATATAGGATGTCGGTGGGGTGTCAGTGGGTATTCAATATAGCATGTCGGTGGGGTGTCAGTGGGTATCCAATATAGGATGTCGGTGGGGTGTCAGTGGGTATCCAATATAGCATGTCGGTGGGGTGTCAGTGGGTATCCAATATAGGATGTCGGTGGTGTGTCAGTGGGTATCCAATATAGCATGTCGGTGGGGTGTCAGTGGGTATCCAATATAGGATGTCGGTGGGGTGTCAGTGGGTATCCAATATAGCATGTCGGGATGTGGCGAGCAGCCGTGCTCGCAAGAACCACGCGGGCCTCGTTTCTAATCACATTCTATTCTGGTCGAGCCGATACCTTCCGAGAACGGGTGATTAGTTCCTGCGGACACGGCACAAGAACGACTTTCTGGAAGACTCGTCTGACTGACGTGCTGGGAACTCCACTGCGGACAGCGGGGCGACCAATAGCGGGCGGTGAGATGGTCACGCCGCCAATATAGATTGCAACAACCGGGTGGCGCAACGAATCTATTTTAGTGCAATGCCACTGCCTGCTACCAAGTGATGCCAGTTCATTGACACCACAAAATGTCACCTTGCATTCAGTTGCTCATATCATAGGGCCATACCTTGGCGTCATCTCACATATACAGAAAGAAGTCATCCCACATATCCTCTCTGATCACATTGGCTACAATATTCCATTTCGAATACATTACGCGAAACATATTTTCCTCAGCTATCAAAGAGCAGGTCCGCGCTTCGCTCATCCCTTGCTTTGGATCGCCACTCCTTCCCAACTAGATTAAGCTTGTTATGCAAAAATGTGCTAAATACGGTGAGCCACAACTCAGCATTCGTTTCTATATAACTACAATCAGCCTGTGGTTTCACGCGCGCGCACACACACACCACTTTCCTGGCCCGCCTCACCGTAGTCCGGCGCATTTTCAATGGACATTCCCATCTCCGACACATCCTGTTTCAGCCCGCCTCTGATGAGTGGCATATCGCCCGAGACATCATCTCCCCAGCAAACTATTCGCAACCCCGTCTCGCCAGCATCCCCGTAGGTCAACGTCAACGCTTCCCAACACATCTATATATCTCTTCTCTCCCCCCTCTCTCTATCCCTCTTTCTCTCTCTCCATCACTCTCTCTCCCTCCCTACGCAATGAAGATGTGCTTGGTTGACGTTGCCCGACCATTTCCAGCGCGTTTACTTCAGCTGAAGAATAGCATCATGATTTGATTTTGCGTCGTCACTGCCTGTGGCCGACCGGTCCAACTAATTAGGTGCGACACTCGTCGCCAGGGGCCGGCGAATTTCCGGGCTCCGCCGCACCCAACCGTCGCCGCGCCACAACCGCCGCCGCACCCAACCACCGCTGCACCACAACCGCTGCTACGCCATAACCGCCGCCGCACCCAACCACCGCCGCACCACAACCGCTGCTGCGCCACAACCACCGCTGCACCACAACCGCCGCCGCGCCACAACCACCGCCGCACCACAACTGCCGCTGCACCACAACCGCCGCCGCACCCAACCACCGCTGCACCACAACCGCTGCTACGCCACAACCGTCGCCGCACCACAACAGCGGAAGAACCAGCGCCGTACAATTGCAAAAAAGCGCGTGCTGCTGCCATGTCGACGTTGCAGTGCGAGAAGCCGTGATGGACGCAGCCAGTAGGCTGAACGGCTCCACCGCGTCCGTACCAGCTAAACCGACACACTTCCGGTGGCCAATTACGCCCAGACGCCGCCAGCGCACTGGCCGGCTTGTCGGCCACGACTTGGTAGATCTGTTATATTCGCGAGTGGCCCAGGCAGGTCATAGGTGTTGCGAAAGATCTTTCAAGAAATCTGCGGTGCTCCAAGGAATCGGATGTGATCCAAGTGATGGGGACCGAGCGATGTGTGCTGGCTTCAGCGTTATTGTGATATTTTATCTTACTAAACGTTGAACCAGCCACATCTGATCTGGGTTGGGCCGATTGTGCACACTACGCATTACCGACCATTTCTTATATGCCACCAAATATGTCCACAGTGGTGTCACAATGGATTCGAGAAGCAACCAAATCGATACCTGATGCACAATAAAAAAAACTTGGAGCGCGTCTTGGAGCTGAAGTAAATCGATAAATGAAGAAACACTCATTCAAGGAATCCATGTGCACCGTGCTGCCATCGGACGGCAACACTTGATCTGCCACACGCCATAGGACAGCAACACTGGGTCTGCCACACGTCATCGGACGGCAACACTGGGTCTGTCACACGCCATCGGACGGCAACACTGGATCTGCCACACGCCATCGGACAGCAACACTGGGTCTGCCACACGCCATCGGACAGCAACACTTGATCTCCCACACGCCATCGGACAGCAACACTTGATCTGCCACACGCCATAGGACAGCAACACTGGGTCTGCCACACGCCATCGGACGGCAACACTGGGTCTGCCACACGTCATCGGACGGCAACACTGGGTCTGTCACACGCCATCGGACGGCAACACTGGATCTGCCACACGCCATCGGACAGCAACACTGGGTCTGCCACACGCCATCGGACAGCAACACTTGATCTGCCACACGCCATCGGACGGCAACACTGGGTCTGCCACACGCCATCGGACGGCAACACTGGGTCTGCCACACGGCATCGGACGGCAACACTGGATCTGCCACACGCCATCGGACGGCAACACTTGATCTGCCACACGCCATCGGACGGCAACACTGGGTCTGCCACATGCCATCGGACAGCAACACTTGATCTGCCACACGTCATCGGACGGCAACACTGGGTCTGCCACACGCCATCGGACAGCAACACTGGGTCTGCCACACGCCATCGGACGGCAACACTGGGTCTGCCACACGCCATCGGACAGCAACACTGGATCTGCCACACGTCATCGGACAGCAACACTGGGTCTGCCACACGCCATCGGACAGCAACACTTGATCTGCCACACGTCATCGGACGGCAACACTGGGTCTGCCACACGTCATCGGACGGCAACACTGGGTCTGCCACACGCCATCGGACGGCAACACTGGGTCTGCCACACGCCATCGGACGGCAACACTGGGTCTGCCACACGTCATCGGACGGCAACACTGGATCTGCCACACGCCATCGGACGGCAACACTGGGTCTGCCACACGTCATCGGACAGCAACACTGGATCTGTCACACGCCATCGGACGGCAACACTGGGTCTGCCACACGCCATCGGACGGCAACACTGGGTCTGCCACACGCCATCGGACGGCAACACTGGGTCTGCCACATGCCATCGGACAGCAACACTGGGTCTGCCACACGCCATCGGACGGCAACACTGGGTCTGCCACACGCCATCGGACGGCAACACTGGGTCTGCCACATGCCATCGGACAGCAACACTGGGTCTGCCACACGCCATCGGACGGCAACACTGGGTCTGCCACACGCCATCGGACAGCAACACTGGGTCTGCCACACGTCATCGGACGGCAACACTGGATCTGCCACACGGCATCGGACGGCAATACTGGGTCTGCCACACGCCATCGGACGGCAACACTGGGTCTGCCACACGCCATTGGACGGCAACACTGTGTCTGCCACACGCCATCGGACGGCAACACTGGGTCTGCCACACGCCGTCCAGGCGAGCCGTCGTTTTGACTCGACGCGCCCAGTCGTCGAACCGACTGCAGGCCGTCAACAGCTGAGCGCACGTCCGGCTGTCACATGTGACAGTGACGGCTGTCGCCGTTCGACGTTTCTGCGCCTAATTCGCAGCGTCGACACGGACAAAGCCGCGTCGCCATCGATGGTGTGGGCGGTGAGATAGCTGGAGGCCGGCGACGCGGCGATTGGAACGCCGCCAGTCCGACAGGCGAGAAGATCGACCGGCCCACTTCGACAGTCATCATGGTCAGGATCCTTGTCATCATGATGCCATCATACCTATGCTCCTTGTCATCAACATGTCATTATGACCATGCTCCCTACCACCATAATGTCATCATTATGGGTGGAACAATTGGGGGGTCTTGGGGGAAATGTCCCCCAACATCTTTGAAGTTTGAGTTTGAGTTTTCGATGACTTCGCGTTTCATCGGTATGGCTTCAATTTGCAGAAAATGCATGTCATTCGACGTCGCTTGGTGTGCGGTGCCCAAAAAAGTTGATAATTCGCAACAATCTCGACGGATTAAAATTCAAGCGGATTTCTTCGATCGCTTCGGCCTTCGGGGGGTTTTCGCCAAAGCCTACCCAAATCCACTGGCAAGCGATAGCCTATGGTGAACCTTTATAAAGGTGATCTGCACCAGGCCATGATTTTCTTTATTACCTGCAGCCTGGGTGACTTCATTTCGATATACTCAGTGGAGCATTACCCATCTGTATATGTTGCGTCATTCAAAACCAATATTGCTTTAAACCAATGGCAGGGTCCACATGTTTGCCAAACCTGTACAGTAGTTTGACGATTTGCGTTCTTTATCACTGTCTTCAGCTGTGAATGTTGTCTTCGCTGCCTATTTCAACTAACAGGATTACAAGATTAGTATTCGTGAGAATGATCAGTGATCTTCCTTCGTGTGTGCACACAGCAGGTTTGTGGATGCATATATATTGGCGGAGGTACTTCCATAAAGATTATATTCCGTTACAGACTGCTATATAATGTATTCGATATAATTTCAGGTATATTTGACACCATCGAAAGAAAAGAAAAACAGACATTTTTTTTTGCATTCTAGTCTGAACCATGCTTCGCAAATTCCCTTATCATTTGATGAGCTTTACATCCTGAGATAAACTTGAAATAATAATTGTTTGTCATGTGCTTTCTCACCATATAAACAAAGAACCTCAAAAACTACTCCATTATGTCTTCCGCTCCTCAAAGCAAGCCGAAGCTTCCTAGCGTTTGCACCGAGCTATTGCATTATGCAAACTGTTGCACCTTTAAATTACTGCGTGCCATGGCGCGTTCACGCAATGTGTTGTGTAATGTCAATGGTTGCGCGTTCGCTTGTGTATTGCCAACAATGCTTCTGCTATAGATGACATAGAGATGGCCAAAAACCAAATGGAGAAAAGTTGGGCGTAGAGAAAAGAAAGGCAATTTCGCCTGGGTCGCTCAGCAGGGGGCCAGACGATAGGATGAAGCCCTTTCCTCTGGTGTGTCGAAAGAGCTGCGGTCTAGAGGGACGCTGCGCGTGGTTAATGTGCCGTTGCGTGTCAGGCGGCGCGGTGCTGCGGCGCTACATTTGTGCGACTGGTCTGGTGAAAACGGCTTCTTTTGACGATGTGATCGCGTTGACGTATTTCATGTACATGGTGTTGGCTTGACATTTATGCACAGCCATCCCTTGGGATGGCTGTGTAGTCGTCCATCGATTGTTGCCTACCCCCCCCCCACGTGGTTGACCCATCAGCGAATGTTATTGTTTTGTAATTGCTGTTGCAAGTGTACTCACTGAGAGTTGAAGTAATTTCAATGGGATTAAATAATTGAAAGTCGTGAAATAATGTCATGTATGGTTTTCTATCCCAGATCAAGTGCTCGACGGCTGGTTGAACGTAAGGTCAGGCAGGTCTAATGAGCGGGCGAACAGCGCTGGCTGGCGACGACATCGAGACAGGGTAAAGCGGTGGCAATTTGGATACCAACCGAAATGAGCTTGCTCCCAACTCGGCTCTTGTCGTACCTGTCAGGCCGAATGCAGCGCTACGCCGGGTGGTTTTGGATGGAGGTAATTATGACGTGGTAGCGACGCAGCTGTTGTGTCCTAAACTGGATGAGGAGGATGGGGACGTTTGCACACACCAGCAGGCTAATTATGGATGTGCCACTGTGAGTTTCCGTACCTGCTCTGGTGGGGCTATTTCCAATGTCTAACCTTTTGCTGGGTGGCGGCGTAATTGTCCAAAAGACAATGCTGCAGAGGCACTCCATGGTAACTCAACCGGCGGGTGCCCTCCGACCATTTCTTATTTTCTTGAAAAGTTGTGTATCGGGGCTTTCAAGGGCGAAAAATTCATTTATGACGAGAAAAAAAAATTCCCCAAAAAATATTTCACAAGATACGGTCTTGGCAAATTTCCCAAGGCCAGTGAGGAGGCCTAACTTTGACGACCCATAACTCCGAAGCTATGAGAGCTATTTCATTGAACTTGTTTTGGTTCAATTGGGATGGATCAAGGAATAAGTTCGCTATCTCGGATTTTCGATTTCAAATTTATCAGGTCACGTGACCTCGTAACCTATCCTTTGTGGCGTGACCTTGACCTTTTGGCTGCTGAAATTGTAACTTTCGTCTGATGAAGATTTGAGCCCCATTCAGGCCATTTGAAATAAATAAATAAAAAACGTGGGGTTCGACTTGTAAAAACTACTCTTGGGCATCGTAATGCTGACACAACACGCTGGTTGGGCCAACTGTCTGTCGATAACTTCGCATCTATTTGGCATACGGTTTCCAAATGGTCCAGAGTGGCTCCCGACGACGAACCCTGTAGGTTGGTGCCTGCTATGCTGCCATCAGGTCATAAGGTGACATTGCCATTAGGTGTTCAAGGTCATTGGATCTGTGGTCACGAATTCATTTCTGGCTAAAGCTGTATCCCTAAATGACCTAAACAGCTGAACTCAATGCTATTGTGTTCATCACATCGAGAAGGTTACAGTGATACATGGGATGACCCGATAGGTCAAGTTAGGTCACGTGACCTGAGGTCAGGTCACTGGTACAATTACAAGTGCCTATTGACATATACGCATACTTAGCGATAGAACAATATGACACCACCGCACCAACATATCAGTTCAACACTTTGACATGCTTGACGACCTTGTGTTCTTGTACTGATTGCATGATTATACGTAAAATGGCAGGTGCCTATTGACATACTCCTATCGATAGAATACGACACCAGCGCACCAACATATCACTTCAACACCTTGACCTGCTTGTCATCCTTGTCTTCTGAGAGGACGTGGATCCGCATTATTTTCTGACTCACATGGCAGAACCTGTGGTGCTTTCTTGTTCCCTTGATCGTCACGTCTTTGGTGAAGCGGCCATTCAGCTCCTGCTCAGCCTTCTGCACTTCCTCTTTTGTGACATAGAAAAACTTGATCTTTGTCACAAGCTGCCCGGCCAGAAATCGGTACATGTCCTCTGGTGTGAGGATTTGATCTTTTACCGGGCGCCGCAGGCTCTCGAGGTACTTGGCGCGTTTCGCGGTGCCGCCTATACCATCGCACGCTCCCTTCCCGTGAGACGTGGTGAAAAAGTGTCACTGACATGTCACACCGGGGAAGTCGATGTCATGATAGCACACATTCACGAAGCTGTACTTGTTTTTGTATTGCGCAGCTCATCCGTCCGTGAAGCAATGAATTTTCATGAGCCCGGGAACCTATTCCTTTATTGCTGGTACCAGTTGGCGCAGGAAGGTGTGCACAGTGCTAGTTGTATGTTTTGTGGCGTCAGATATCATACAGAAGCTATGGTGTCGCTGCTCTCCGTCTTGGCCCCAGTACACCACGGACGGGTGTGCACGGTGCTCTGCGCTGTGTCCCAGTGAAAACCTTGGGCGGCATCCTGCACCACGAAGGAGAAGTTCTCGGCAAAGTCTCCTTGGACGAAAACTTCGCCATCTTTAACGGGCTCCTTCAGATGCTTGAAATGCGTTGACTGAGCTTTCGCCTCGAAGTGATGACTTGTCAGCTTCACTATGGCAGAGCTCAGTCTCTCGATGCACTCACCCTGGCTTGCGGCGAATTCTTGGAGCGTGCAGCGGTCAGTGCTGTCCCACCGCTTGTAGTGGACCTCCTCCTCACTGTCAACGTCGTCATAGTCTCGCTCTTCGACTAGTATGTTCAACATGTTCATCACACCTTCCTTGTCGGGACATTCTTCACACTCACCCATAATGCAGCCACGATTTTCTGAATCACACACAGCAGTGTCGATGCCAAAGTTATTAGGGGCAAAGTTAAAGTCATGAAGGTGTTCGCGACATCAGATTACCTTGAACACCCAATGTCATGTGACCATGTGACCTGATGTCAGTGTAGCAGAAACCAACTGACAGGTTTTGTCATCAGGGGGGGCCACTCTGGACCATTTCGACACCGTATGCCAACTAGATGCGAAGTTATCGGCGGGCAGAGGTCCCAAACAGCGTGCTGTGTGAACATTGCGAGCCCCAAAAGTGCTTTTTGCAGGTTGAACCCCACGGTTTTTAGTGATATACACACATATATATATATATATATATATATATATATATATATATATGAAAAGGCATGAATGGGATCAAATGCTCACCACACAAAAGTTTTAATTTCAGCATCCAAAAGGTCAAGGTCACGACGCAAAAACTAGGGCACGGAATCGCGTGACCTCATAAATTGAAAACCGGAAATCCGAGATAGCCAACTTGTTCCTTGATTCATCCAAATTCGACAAAAAAAAGTTTAATGAAATACCTCTCATAGCCTTCGAGTTATGGGTCGTCAGAGTTAGGCCTCCTCACTGACCTTGGGAAATTTGCAATGACTGTATCTTGGGAAATATTTTTGGGGGAATTTTTTGTTCACCATAAATGAATTGTTCGCCCTTGAAACCTGTACACAACTTTTCAAGACAATCAAAAATTGTCGGAAGGCAAATTGGAAAACTTTCGGTTGAGTTACCGTGGAATGCCTCTGCATTCAATGGTTGAGTTGTTGCTCTGTAGAGCCGCAGTAATGTTTCCCTGTCTACGTCCAACTCTGCGTCTGCCAGCACACGGTGATGATTGATGCGTCTCGCGCATAGCTTTGTGATGACAGTGATGTTTGGAGAGGTAAGTGGCCGATGCAGATGAACTTGCAAGAGCTTGAAACTTTTCATTTACTCGATAACTGCGTCAACGATTGTAAGTGACGTACACTTCTGAATTCACCCCCCATCCCCACCCCCACCACGCACATACTTTGAATTGTCACCGGATCCAATGAACACCATGGTGTAACTCCGTGCTCCATATTCACGGGGATAGCCAAGGATCGAGGCCATTGTGTCGCACGGGGAGACGGTCCCGGCTCCTCGGGCACTGAGGAAGTGGTAGAAGACTTGAACAATATATCTATCAGTTTTCCGACATCGAACTACTTAAAAACGGAGCAATTGTGATTCAGACAGAGATTCGAATATTCATGACAAGTTTCAGGTGCACGGCTTTCAAAATGACTTTCACAGTGAGGGGAGCGTCGAGGACGTCGGAGATCCCCGTGTGTCGGTGAGCTCCGTGTTGAGTTCGACATAAATGTTTGGCTGGCTCTGAGCACGAGCGCTTCCGTGGGCTTGGACTGCGGTGTGGCGGGGAAGCCGGTCGGGCGTAGACGGTGGTGTTGGATGAGGCTGGTAGAGAGGTTCGGCTGGCGGAACAGGCTCAGACGGGCGGGTCGGCCTGGCAGGACACGGAGGTTTTGCACGCGACGATCGTCAGGCGCTCGATGAGTACGGTGGCCTTGGACTTGGGTCGTAGAGGGTGTGGAAGGCACCAACGCCGGGACGAGGGGGCGCATGGAAGGCGCGTGAATAGCGTATGTCCATCCGAGTGACCCGCTACCGGCGAAAGGTCGGGTGGCGAGCGGAAACGGCCAGGCCTTGTGAAGGACGGACAGTAGCAATGAGGAAGGATGTGGTAGGTGAGGTAGGAGGCCGTGTATGAGCCGAGTGGGTGTGAGAGGTGTGGGACGTGGTGCGGTGGACCCTGCCAAGACATTGATGTATTGAGCTGGGCTGGGCAATGGGTGCCGGTCGCCGGGGGAATTGGGACTAGATTGGACTATGGGGAGATACGAAGAAGCACGGACCGTGATAGGGTCTGTTGATGAGGATAGCGCAGCGGCGTAGATGCCCTGGAAATTGGCAGTGGTTCCATGACTGTCCAGGATGGTCAATTGTCTATCCGACGTCTGTCCACCGTCTGTCCAGTGTATATCTGGGATCTGTCCAGCAACCAGCATGCTGAGTGCTTTGTAATGATTGCATCAAACCTATCTCTCGAGTTTGATCGATTGCCGCCTGAGCAGCGTAACACCAACAGCGTATATCCTCCTATAGACGGAGCAAGGCTTACGTACCTTTATAAGTCAGCCACTTTAATTGGCAAGGCAGCTGAAAATGTGCAGATAATTAGCCGCATAACACATAGCAGGAGAATATACCCTATACAACTTCATTCGAGATAGCATTCATGCATTCCAGTGGCTATTTGCTGCAGGCGATAAAGGTCAAATCTACACTTATTGTAATGAATATGTTCAATTCCTATATATTTTTTTCCGACCATCTGAAAAGCAACTCGGATTTGTAATGATTCAGTTGCCCTTTGGGATAATATATTAATCAATGATATTAGTGTCTTTAGCAATTCAGAAATTCCACTTGATGATTTATCAGATCATTTGCAAAATTTTCTTCATTTGTGGTTATTTGAAATTTCTATCATAACACGATATACAGTTAGTCTTTGATAAGAATAAAATAAGTGAATTAACTGATCGCCTCATATGCCAGTAACGTCGTCGAGGGCTCCAGGAAAGACTGCTATAGGTGTTCATGAGGAAATAATAATACAAATGTCCCTAATCTTGCATATGCATCCCCTAACCTATTGCTACACAAAAGAGAAGAGACGAACTCCTTAGCAGTGATCTCTTCAGCACTGATAGATAATATGTTGATATGAAACCATGCTGCGATTTTGGGCATTAACTCATCTACTTTACTTTGTGATTCAAAATGATCATTAGTTGTAATAGTTATGGCAGTATCGTCTGCAAATAGGTAAGAACTTGCCAAGTTGGAAATATTGCAGAGAGCGTTAATGCATAGAAGAAATAGCAGAATTCCAATAAGCGAACACTGAGGAGCACCTATTGTGATATTTAATGGCTGGAAAAGGGTGTCATGTATCTTGGATTTTAAAGGTCTATTTGAGAGTTGTGAGTTTGTAAGTTCATATAAATATACTGCCCTTAAGGCCAATAATATACAATTTTTGCAACAAAATGCTGATACTGACTGTGCCAAAGACCTTTCTTAACCCGTCCCGTCTCGGGGGGGGGGGTCTTCAACCACTCCCCTCAGGTTTTTCGCGAACAGTGAACGAATGGCGCGCGGCAGCGCGCTAAAATTTTGCATACCTTTTTCCACATCAATTTGGCAGTTTGTGCCAAAATTTTGAAGTCAGATCATCTAGGGTCAAAGTGTTAGTCAAGGTCAAGTGAGGTCACCTCCAAAAAGTCCAACCAGTCGTCACGCTTTTACGGATACAGATATTTTAATGAAACTTTCAGCGTTTTCTTATCTTTAGGGATGCAACAAAACGAATGAGTGGATTTTTTTTCGTTTTTGACTACATATAAATTTTGCGTATTTGTCAATTGCACTTCAAATAGAAGATTCTGGCTAAAGTAAGCCTTTTATTAGGGCAAGTTGACGTCCAACAACGTTTCTCGATCTGCTCTACCCAATGGAAAAGGAAATTAAAGAGAACTTGAAAACTCAAAGTTTTGAAATTTCAAAAATGAACATTTTTATTTTTAGGGGACAAAAAATGGTATGGCCCTGCTCGATTTCGCTGTTCTTTTTTATTCCAAATATTTTTTTCTTCAAGTATCCCCCAAAATGAACTCCCACAGCCAACAACATAATGTAAGTCGTGAAAAGTCTAGCCCCCCTAGTGACGTCACTTTTGGGGAAAATTGTTTTGGGTGGCGGATCCGGATCCTACTCGTCGAGTGCTTCCCGATGACATCTCTTTCGTTTTCGTGCGATGCTTAGTTTGGATTTTAGAGGGGTTATTATCCGCCCCCGCCCGAGACGGGGTGTGAGGATCTGAGCGGAAAGACGGCGCGGGTTAAAATCTTTATACTTGTACAAGCTAATTTATTATTCACAAGAATTTAGTTACCTCATTATGCATCAGAGCAATTGGAATGTATCTACAATGATCTTTTATGAAACCGAATTGCAACGGGCGTATGATGTTACTTTTATTTAGAAATGATGATACACTAAAGTGTATTAATCTTTCCCGCACTTTCGAAAATATTGGTAGCAAAGAGATTGGCCTGTACTTGGTAAATTCATTATTTTCCCCTTATTTATATGTATGAATCATAACTGCAAGCATTAATGCATCAGGGAAAATTGCATTGATCGGACAAAACTTATAAAAATATGTTGGATGTTGCAAAATGCTTCTATATGTTCCGAACATAATTATTGTGCTCATTTTATCAGTACCTCAACACTTAACCCGCGCCGTCTCTCCGGTGAGATCCTTACACCTCGTGTCGGGGGTGGGGGGCGGATAGTAACCCCCTCTAAAATCCAAATTAAGCATCGCACGAAAACGAAAGAGGTGTCATCGGAAAGCCCTTGACAAGTAAGGTCCGGATCCACCCTAAAACCATTCCTCCAAAAGTGACGTCACCAGGGGGTTAGATATTCACAACTTTTCACGACTTACATTATGTTTTTGGCTCTGGGGAGTTCATTTTGGGGATATATGGAAAAACAAAATGTATTTAGAAAGAGAAAAGAACAGCTAAATCGACCACGACCATGCATTTTTTTGGCCTCACAAAAATAACAATTTATTTGTTGAAATCTCAAAATTTTGAGTTTTCAAGTTCTCTTTAATTTTCCTTTTTCAATGGGTAGAGCAGACCGAGAAACGTTATTGGAAGTCAACTTTCACCAATAATGCTTACTTTAGCCAGAATCCTCTATTTGAACTGCAATTTGGCAAATACGCAAAATATATATGTAGTCAAAAACTAAAAAAAAGATAAATATTCCACTGGTACGTTTTGTTGCATCTATAAAGATAAGCAAACGCTGAAATTTTTATTAAAATATCTGTATCCGCTAAAGCGTGACGACTGGTTGAACGTTTTTGGAGGTGACATCACTTGACCTTGACTAACTCATTGACCCTAGATGACCTGACTTCAAAATTTTGAAACAGCATGCCAAATTAGTGTGGGAAAAGGTATCCCAAATTTGGGCGCGCTGCCGTACTTCCACTGTCCGCTAAAAAAAAAACTGAGGGGGGCGGTTGAAGACCCCCGAGACGGGACGGGTTAATGATCAAACACTTAATGGTTTGTTCAATTTGAGCTCCATTAACAGGAGCCTTGTTCATGTTGCCACAAGTAGGCTGTGTAAGATAAGATAATGGGCTGCTGTCTGGTGCAGACATATTTTCTTCCAATTAACTATTTATCATTGAAAAAGTGTTAGATATTTGTTGTGTTGCGTACGTAACCACATAGTCATCAGCAAAGCACGTTGGAGGTGCTGTTTGCAATTCATTCCTGTCCATACTTTCATTCATATACTTTCATGTTTTTTTCCATACAAAAATGGCATTGCTATTTGTCTGAAAGGGCTTCAGGAACATCCTTTACTGATATCTCGTGGCGGGATCGTTCCAGTAAGAAACACGAGCGGCGAGTGGCGTGACCTACCCTGACTTACTTACCATGACCCACTTCTCTTCCCTGGAATATAACGTAATTAGGTCACATAGATATGCAAGGACACTCCGGCCTACGTATGAATGGAAAGGGGATTTTTTTTAATGTACCAAGCAGTCTGAGCCTGGTTCACTATTTCCATGCATTTTTCACGGATATGGTACGTGTGTGTAGCTTAGTCTCAAGCCTCATGAAGCTTATTCCAGTGCCGTTACACTCACACGTTTGGCCAGTGGAAGGTGGGGGATATGCACGGGACGGGTCGGAGCAGGAGTATTTATCATGACTATGCGTTATACCGTGGAAAACCAGGACGTTGCAATGGAAACGGCTATCTTTCGCCAACTGAACTGAAGGCGCCAGGTGAAATATCGCTTTACGAGCTCTACTGCATGCGCTATTGAGCTGCCCCCATATTCAGGGTGCCCACCGAGGCCATCCATCCCCACCGGCATCGATCAGCTGCAGCCCCTTCTTCGCGGATCAATGCCGCGAAGGTCGCACAAAGCCAGCCAAACGGAACGGGCTCTGAAAACAACTTTATGGGGCGCATAAGCTTCGGGTGAGGCATACATTCGTTGGCGGAATAATCACATCAGCCCTGTGTTGCTACGATGTTTTTCCTCTGAGCAGGCTGGTAGTGCTGAAAATCATCGGGGCGGCATTGTTGACAGCAGCTGGGGAGATTGGAAAGGTTCAGGCAGGCCCTAAAGAGATCATGATCAGGCCGATTATCCAAGAGCGAAGCTCTGTCTTCCAGTACATGCTCATGGTTCAGATACCGGTGCACGCGGGTGACTTCGACCACTAGGTGCGAAAATATCTAGGAGATAGGTAGAGGCCCATACGCCATATACTGCTACTAACACCATGTTTTGGTGGCACCTCCACTGCATGCCAGTGCCTTGCTTTAAAGTTCGCCTCGCCATGGCCGAAGGCAATTCAGTCGTGTCCTAGTAAAGGCATCCAAAGAATGGTGTAGACGGTCGTGAGTAGGCGCCGCAAGCTTTGGCTGCCAGATTGCTTGCTCTCTCTCTCTTCCTGGAGGTTGAAGAAACGCTGTTCTTCCATCAGCATTACCACCAGGTGGGCGAAGACGCCGATTATCTTCAGCCGGTGGAAATGCAGCGGTTGTGGTCGTTTATATCTGGCTCGTGTCTCAGTCCTCAACCCCTCCCTAATTTTTGTATTTAAGAAAAGTGAAGGTATCATCCAGATAAATTGCAGGTGCGCACGTACTACCAAGATAGATCATATTTACGTTGTAACGAAATTTCATCCAGCAAAAATACTTCAGAAGATATAAATATTTGCAGAAAATCAGAAGTGCCATGGAAGATCACTTACAGGTGCTCACGTGGTAGGGAAGTTGAATCCAACCGATCGAATAAAAGTCTTCATGCGTCAATATTTTGATAGTTGTTCTTGCAAACCCAGAAATGGAAACCGCGGTGAAGTCTAAAGTGACATAAGCAACGCATCATTTGATATTCTTTTCACGTGTGCCTTTGCATAATTAGTACCCAGAAACACGAGGATTCATTGAAATCGTTAAGGAACACCGAGTCTACATTGGCCTCGTTTGCATTACTTTTTTTCGCTTTAAAAAATGTCCATCGGTGGAAGAGCGCCCGGCGGTGGCTCTCGCGGTGCGTCCTCGGCGGAGATGGGCGTACACACTCGACTGACGAGCGGCGAGGTCCAGACAGATCTGCCCGCCCTGTGGCATCCGGACAGGAAGCGGGCTGTGTCGGCGTCGGGTCATCGTGCGGGCCGGCCCCACAGGCCCCAGGCGCGCCGTGCGGCATGCGGACAGGAAGCGGCGCTGTGTCGGCGTCGGGCCGTCGTGCCGACCGGCCACACAGGCCCCGGGCGCGCCGCTCGCACGCCGATTACTGTGGGCCGGACGGGCCATCACCCGTTCCCGGCAGGAGGCGCGCTCAGGTGCCAATTTGAACACCCACACATGGTGGACAGGCGGGCTGGGGCCGACGGCCAGTGTCACGGCCGTGGGCCGGCCGGGCTCGCGTGGGCGCGCCACCCTCGCCAGTATTTCACGACTTTTTGTTACCCAACGACGAGTATGTGCGAACGGCGCTTTTTGCCGCCACGATTACAAGACTAACGCATCCGAGCCACTTCACGACATGGAACAATGATCGCGAGCAGTCGATCTTGGGCGATATCCAGCAACTTCCAACGGGATGCATGGCCCACCCCATAGGGCTGTAAATGTACAGGCTTGACTGTAAGCATGATGGAGTCCGCGTCAAAAATGTCAACTATCACACGCCTATGCACACAACACAGTCCGGTCATGTGTCTGGCATACATCAGACACATCACGTGCCCAAAATTTGTGTGCTGTCTGTCCAATCGTCTGTCGTATGATTGTCGGATATGATTCGCGATTTCGGCGAACGATGGCCTGAAATTATTCCTGTTGCATCACAGGTCAGCTATCTGACATGGTCTGACACGATGACGCAATACTATAATGGGACATGAATTCAGCCGTCCATGACTTTCTCACTGAGAACTGAAAAGCGCTGAAAAGCGCAAGCCTACACAGCGGGGCAAGCTGCATCAAAACGCCGAGTGTGGTGCCAAATACGCCGTGCGTGGTGTCAAATACGCCGTGCGTGGTGCCAGATACGCCGTGCGTGGTGTCAAATACGCCGTGCGTGGTGCCAGATACGCCGTGCGTGGTGCCAGATACGCCGTGCGTGGTGCCACATACGCCGTGCGTGGTGCCAGATACGCCGTGCGTGGTGCCACATACGCCGTGCGTGGTGCCAAATACGCCGTGCGTGGTGTCAAATACGCCGTGCGTGGTGCCACATACGCCGTGCGTGGTGCCAGATACGCCGTGCGTGGTGTCAAATACGCCGTGCGTGGTGCCAGATACGCCGTGCGTGGTGCCACATACGCCGTGCGTGGTGTCAAATACGCCGTGCGTGGTGCCAGATACGCCGTGCGTGGTGTCAAATACGCCGTGCGTGGTGCCAGATACGCCGTGCGTGGTGCCAGATACGCCGTGCGTGGTGCCACATACGCCGTGCGTGGTGCCAGATACGCCGTGCGTGGTGCCACATACGCCGTGCGTGGTGCCAAATACGCCGTGCGTGGTGTCAAATACGCCGTGCGTGGTGCCACATACGCCGTGCGTGGTGCCAGATACGCCGTGCGTGGTGTCAAATACGCCGTGCGTGGTGCCACATACGCCGAGTATTGTACCCAATATTCCGAATGTGACATTCAATATCCCGAGTGTTGCGTCAAATAGACCGATTGTGATGCCAAATACATTGAGTATCGTGCCGAATACACCGAGTGTGGGGCCAAATACGCCGAGTGTGGAGCCAAATATACCGGGGTGGGGTCAAATACGCCGAGTGTGGAGCCAAATATACCGGGGTGGGGTCAAATACGCCGAGTGTGGAGCCAAATATACCGGGGTGGGGTCAAATACGCCGAGTGTGGAGCCAAATATACCGGGGTGGGGTCAAATACGCCGAGTGTGGAGCCAAATATACCGGGGTGGGGTCAAATACGCAGAGTGTGGAGCCAAATATACCGGGGTGGGGTCAAATACGCCGAGTGTGGAGCCAAATATACCGGGGTGGGGTCAAATACGCCGAGTGTGGAGCCAAATATACCGGGGTGGGGTCAAATACGCCGAGTGTGGTGCCGAATACGCCGAGTGTCGGGCCGAATATATCGAATGTGGTACCAGATACACCGAGTGTTGTGCTGAATGCATGGAGAGTGGTGCAGAATACATCGAGTGTGTTTCCGAGCTTGCTGAGTGTGGTACCCAGACACACAACCAGAACTTTGCGACGGTGGTCGGATTATATTGTTGGCCCCCAAAATGGTATGACGGTGTTCTTTTTAATATGGACTCTGCTGGTGGCCGACAGATGTTATGCAGGAGGTTGGGACGAGGTGGGATGGCGATGGGGCTGCATGCGCTCTGGAGCTTTCTGTTCAACTTTTGGTGGGGACAACTATTTAGGACTGAAGGGATTCCAAAGGCATACAAAGCGATACCCGTGCCTCTATGTTTAAGGGTTATCAAAAGAACGTCAGCAGGTTAGAGGAAGTTTGAAGTGTCCTCCAACAACGAAAGAAGTTCCCAACGGCGAATGGAACATCTCGCAGTCGCACTAAGGAAGCTACTCGCACCATTTTCCATTTTCCTTGAGGTACGGAACAGATTGCACGGCACACCACAAATAACCCATACTCTGGCTATGTTACATAAACACTACCTCAGTAACTACAGCTTTAGAACGCGTGAAGGCGAACGACCAATTTGGCAGATTGTGCGCTGGAATGTCTTTCTTGCCAAGTGCTTTGCATTACATGTTTCTTCTGCTTCTGGCCAGCAAATAAGCCATAAACTAAAAGCACTCTTCTCCTGCATTGGTGAAAAGTATGTTTACTGCTATTTTATAACGCCTATATGTGGCTAGCCCATTGGCGTTGTCGGGAGATAAGTGTCTGTTATAAAATAAAGTGACTTTGTGAAAGCTTGACAAATGACACTGACAAATGAAACCGATTCGCTGCATCAATTCAGGAGGAACCTCCTCTAAACGTGGTCGAAAATGAACCGCCATTCAGCGCGCAAAGCATCCTATCTTGGCTTCTGGCCAGGGTAATGTTCCCCAGGCCATGATTTCAGCTGGATAAAATCCAAACATATGACGGCAAACATGACATGTACGATACTGTTTGAATGTCGACTGATGCTGAGGTAGGCAAGCTACCTGCGGCTCAGTTCATTCCTTTATCCCAGGCGGACGTTGTGGTGTGGTTGTTCTGGCGGGTAGGTGATGTGTGGTTGTGGTTGAAGGAGTGGAGGGGGGAGGGGGTCGGACTGATTAACCGCCTCGGTGTGCAGATATTGCATGCTGATTTTCGAGACAAAAAAAATCCACTCTCCGGCGGGCAGCCTGCAAATGCCAGTCTTAATGTGAGTGTTGTGCGTAGCTCAGCCGTGTTGTCAGTGGTCCCTATCGCCGATAGACGTTAGGCAGCCCGCTTCAGTGTCGGCTCGTCGTGGGGAGCCGCCCTCCCGGCTGGAACTCGTGCCACGATCGCCAGCTCGGCTGTCAGTCGACACACGGCGACAGTAGCAGGCATGGCAACCGTCACCGAACCTGTAGCTCGGTTCAGGATGAACCCATCGTGTGCTTCGCAGTGCAGTATGGGTGGGCGGCACGACAGCGTGAGCCGAATGTTCCAACTCATACATACATATTCATATGAGCTGAAGAGCATATTAGCTCTGGCGATATAATCCCTCTTAATATGCTCAGTTGATGGTAATTAGCGGCACCCCGTTTTTAGGATTTCGTACCAGAAACAGCATCGGCGGTTGCTCTGAGCTGTGTGTATCAGCCAGATTAAATTCCAAGATGAGAAATATCGGGGACGCAAGATTACATCGTTGACTAGCCATGTCTTCAGGAGTGAGAGGTCTATTTGTCTCGGCGGTGAGGTGCCGTCGTCTTGGATCCATTAAATGAGCAAGCTTGGAAGCCCCCGTAAGAACATCATAGGATTTGTGAAAGCGTTTTTATCCGCCAGATCTTATCTTCATAAATCATCGTTGAATACAAATAAATGTCACGACTCCCATACAGCTCTGTCAGTCACTTCCAATGATACACGAAACATGTCACCAACCATGTCTTCTTCTCGAGAACTTTCGGTGGGGGAAAAATCTTATAAATAAGAGTGACCTTAACCCGCGCCGTCTCTCCGGTCAGATCATCACACCCCGTCTTGGGGGTGGTGCGGATAGTAACCCCCTCTAAAGTCCAAACTAAGCGTCGCACGAAACGAAAGCGGTGTCATCGGAAATCGCTCGACGAGTAGGGTCCGGTTCCGCCCCAAAAAGAATTTTCCCCAAATGTGACGTCACCAGGGGGGATGAATATTCACGACTTACATTATGTTTTTGGCTCTGGGGAGTTCATTTTGCAGGACATACAAAAAACAAAATGTATTTGGAATGAGGAAAGGACAGCGAAATCAACTAGGGCCATACATTTTTTGGCCCACCAAATTTTATTTTTTGAAATTTTAAAATTTTTAGTTTTCAAGTTCTCTTTAATTTTCCTTTTCCAATGGGTAGAGCAGATCGATAAACGTTGTTGGATGTCAACTTCCCCTAATAAAAAGGCTTACTTTAGCCAGAATCTTCTATTTGAAGTGCAATTGGCAAATACGCAAAATTTACATGTGGTCAAAAACGAAAAAGATCCACTCATACGTTTTGTTGCATCATTAAGGATAAGCAAACGCTGAAAGTTTCATTAAAATATCTGTATCCGTTAAAGCGTGAGGACTGGTTGAACTTTTTTTGGCGGTGACCTCACTTGACCTTGACTAACTCGTTGACCCTAGATGACTTGACTTCAAAATTTCGAAACAGCGTGCCACATTGGTGTGGAAAAGGGTATGCCAAATTTGGGTGCACTGCCGCGCGCCGTTCGTCCGCTATCCGCGAAAAACCTGTGGGGGTGATGCGGTTGAAGACCCCGCCCCCCGAGACGGGACGGGTTAATGACTGGTTGATAGCTGGTTTGAGCGTGTTGGTAATGCAAGCAGCGCAGCTCGTTGATCGATGTTCGAAATTTGTAGCTTTCATCTGGGATTTGGGTCTGATAGTTGTATCCAGAAATGAAGCTAGCCCTTAATGCAAATACTACAACCAAATATAGTATTAAAGTTAGAGGACATTCGACGATAATTTATCTTGAAACTGGCTTGACTTACAAACAGGTGGTTCGGTAAAAGGCAAGGACCGCACCACTAGTTCAGGAGTGTGGTGGAGACGAATGTCGTAGGTGGCCTCTTTGAACTCTACGGGGAGCCCCGTCGGACTTCAGGGTGATCTTCTCCCCGTCTTGAGGGCCTGTTTTTCCTTCTTGAGGGCCTATGATTTCGTCTGGGGGCCTAGTCCTCCATCTTAGTGTGCTCAAGTAGACCCCCAGTCTACCACCTTCCGCTCAACGGATTTTGAATCGAAGGTGCCCTGAACTCAACACATCACCGATAAAAACCCGAACGAATAGACACGTTGAATGGGACCACGGTGATATTAAACGCCTGACATCCCAAAAATGACCTACATATGCATAATGTCTGCATTTCTTTGCTGCGTGATTATGTTTTCAATTCCTCATAGCGATACATGCAGGAAATGCATGATGATGTGTGATACCGAAAAGAGTTCACGAAGTCCTTGGACGATCATTAGACACTCAGACGTAAGAAAAAATAATGGAAGGAATTCCGTAATCATACCCGGAAGGAAGACACAGAAAGTTGGCAATACCGGATATATTTGTTTCTCTGACCTGTTGTTGATGAGGGGAGAATGTGTATGGCTGAGTGATCACATGGTCTTACCCACCTCCGGGAGGAAGCGATGTCGGAGTTACGACGACGAAACTTCTCGTCTCCCAGACTATCATTTATAGACGCAGACCACCAGGACTTTGACAAGCATTGCTTTGGAGGAAATTTGCCTGCAGAAAATCCCTCCTGAACGTCGGATGGAGGGGTGCAAAATATATCAAAAGTAAGTTGAATTTGAAGTGTTCAGAACTGTGGCTTGAGCTGCCTTCCCTTAGCGATAACGCGAGTACCAGGACAGCTGTACAAAGTGCGCAAATCAGTTGATTTATCCGAATGGTTCCGCTTCACAATACAGATGACCATGCAATGATGATGAAACGATTTCGAAGTTGATTTATTCGATGAACGTCCATTGCTGATGAACGTCCGCATATGTTTTTGTTGACGCATTGTGTCAACTCAACGAGAGCTGCAATGTACACACTTTGTGCGACATGCTAGCCGGTTAATGCGGTTGTGGCCAAATGACTAATTATTTTAGCTATGCCCGTTCAGCACATTTGGATTAACTGCACGGCAGAAGGGCTTGTTTATATAGTAATAACGGTGTTGAAGTTGTTTGTAAGCTCGTTCAGTACCGTGGGGCTTTGTCAATTTTCTCGTTATTCGTATTTCGGGCGAGCTGAGCTCCAATGAAGAGCCCAGCTGGCGTCATCCAGTCTGCCCTCTTTTCTCCCGATGGTGATGGCCGGACAATTTACCGCACAGCCTTGAAACAGAAGCTCCATTTCTCCGCGGAGGAGCAGCTGGCCGCGGCGAAGGGCGTTCAAAAAAGTCCGCCACGCGGCGTCAACATGGCATGTGAAACGCCTCAGGTGGTGTCCGAATGCCTGGTAAACAAGCAGCGAACACAGCACACTGCCTGCACAAACTTTCGCCACAAGAAATGGCGCCGTCGTAGAGCACGGAATTAATGGTCGACACGGCGGACAACAAAAACGTGCGCCCCGGGCCACTGTCACCGCCAACTGCCGCACCATCGACTCCCCGCCCCCCACACTGGGGAAAGCTGTTGGGGGAAAGCTGCCAACTTCACAACTGTGGTGGCGAATGTCGCACCATCGACTCCCCCACTGGGCGGTGTTGGGGGAAAGCTGCCAACTTCACAACTGTGGTGGCGAATGTCGCACCATCGACTCCCCCACTGGGCGGTGTTGGGGGAAAGCTGCCAACTTCACAACTGTAGTGGCGAATGTCGCACCATCGACTCCCCACTGGGCGGTGTTGGGGAAAGCTGCCAACTTCACAACTGTGGTGGCGAATGTCGCACCATCGACTCCCCACTGGGCGGTGTTGGGGAAAGCTGCCAACTTCACAACTGTAGTGGCGAATGTCGCACCATCGACTCCCCACTGGGCGGTGTTGGGGGAAAGCTGCCAACTTCACAACTGTAGTGGCGAATGTCGCACCATCGACTCCCCCACTGGGCGGTGTTGGGGGAAAGCTGCCAACTTCACAACTGTGGTGGCGAATGTCGCACCATCGACTCCCCCACTGGGCGGTGTTGGGGGAAAGCTGCCAACTTCACAACTGTGGTGGCGAATGTCGCAAGCAGGTGATGTCAAATCTGGGAAGGAGAGTGTCGGAGGGAAACGTCTGACTTGGGGAGACCGCGGTCCCCAAACTTTGCATTAACCATACTCTTATGAGTAGGGTTACCATGAAAAACAATTATACCCATTGCATATATGGGCGTTGTGTAAACACAATCGACTTCACAATTGCTATTATCCCACCCCTCCCCACACTTTGAGATAGTTCCCGTGTCACTGCCGGAGAGTCGAGATGGAAACTCAGTCGCATGCAACGCCCTATATATGCAATGTCGTATATATGGGCAACACCTTGTAAATGCAAAGCCCTATATGGTAGCTACATGTGCTGAATGATTTCAGAATGTTTAGTGCATTCTTCCACTCCCTCAGCTGTAGAACAGTTTCGGTGTCACTGCTGGGGGGGGGGGGTAGATAGAGACTCAGCGGCCTTCGCTCCAAGGCTCAGTTGTCCAACTAGGATCCAACACTTGAAAGGCGAAGTTCAGCTGGGAAGACGGGAGCCGAGCTCAGAACAAAGCCTGCGATGTTGCCGATTAGTGTCAGCGAAGAGTTGGTGTGGCGTTGTCAGTTGAGGAGCGGACACGCAGTGGCGGATGGCCGCTCATGGCTGTCGTACCGCCAGCTGGTGATCACCAGTTGTGCGGCCGTCTGTAGACAACCGCTAGTGCTGGCCTGGTGCTGAACGTTCGCCGACATGGTGATCAATCAGTGCTTACAGCACCACATATCGCGGAAGTAGTACGCACCCGGAAATGATAGCGTCGCACCAACGTATCAACGCAGATCTATTCCATAGGTAATGGATGCGGTGGTAGGTGTTTGCATGATTGGTGCACCAGCCAATACTATCTGTGGTGCAGTCTTGCAGGTGGAGGCATCCGTGGAGCGTCGCCAACAGAACCACGCCTACCAATGACCGGTGGCGCAACGCATTTAACGGAGCAAGCAGACCGTATTTCATGCCTTCACAGTAAACGCCACGACGTTAATGTTAAATATTGTCACTGAAAATGCGCAGCACCCCATCGGCCTTATGGTGCCGCCACCCATGCTATCACCGCTCATGCGTGTTAGACGACGGGCTGTAATTACGAGCGGCGGCGAGCGCAACCAGCCTTAGCGAAGTGTTATTCACATGTAATGGGCGAGCTTGACAATACGAGCGGCCCGACACGATGCTCGTGTATTTCATTGCTTAATAACTTTTCATTGGAAGGAGCTAGCGACGTGATACCTGCAGTGCGCTAATTGTTTGCCATTCAAAATCTGCTCCGTCTTGTCAAACATAAATTCGTCAATAAATTAATTAGCGCAATTCGTTACGAGAAAATGAACCACCTTCGTTCGTGACATTCACGTTACCGACGCCATCTCGGCATTCCACGGAGCTGAGAGTGGCAGCATTGCATGTGCCATCATCTACTAAACACGTTGGCAGTTAAAAAATCCCTCAGTGAAAAAGCTGCAACAGATATATTGGTCTTTAACTAAGTTTCGGCATTTACAACACAAAAAAACATGCTGTGAAATTTGAAACATTGCAAGTTACAATTGGCAGTGAAGACCGACAGTTAACACCGTGTGGAATAATGCCACCTGCCGTGCTGGGAGATGACCAATAATTAGCCACCTGATCAACTATTCACGTTGAGGCTATGCTGCTCTGCTGTCCACTGAAATTTGCTAAACGCTTAAATCAACGTGCTTTTGCACGGAAGTCACGTGAATTGTGCTGTGTGGTAACGTCCGCCAAGAAGACGTTCTGTCCTTCCTCGTTTTGTCGCCCTTCAGGGGAAAGGGGAAACTGAGCAGTGTGTCCCCATGGAGGAGTGACTCCTCTCAGACTGGAAAAAGGCATCCACCAGGGCGGTGGAATCCCCCAACCGCCGTCTAAAAAGAAAGTCCCAAAGTCAGTGGCACCCCTCCAGACAAATGACCCCCTCCAAATACAAGTTTCTGGATTTGCTCCTGTCGCTGCACTGTAGCGTCCTACTGGTACTGCAGTGCAGCGTCCTATTGCTATTGCAGTGTAGCGTCCTACTGGTAATACAGTGTACACATCTGCAGGTATCATGCTACAGATATCTGCGCAGTGGAGGTGCCGTCATGTCACCCTGTTTGTAGCCCGGCTAGTCGCCGGTCTGGTCGTCAGGCTAATCACCTCCTGCACCTTCTCAGCTGCCGGATAGAGGCGTCGGAGTCGTTCTCCCGCGCCGACCCAATTGCCAGGATAGAGGCGGCGAGCACCTGTTAGTAGCCTGACTAGTCGCCGATCCAGCCGCCAGACCAGTCACCTCCCACGCCGACCCAGCTGCCTAGATAGAAGCGGCGAGAGTTGTTCTCGGGGGCACCTTTTCTGGGCCACGCTCTGTTTGTTTGTACGTGTTATTTCCCGTCGTTAGTTACTGGTAAGCAAGCTGGCGGCAGGCGGCGGATCCGACAATATTTATCGCCGGCGACCGGTTTTGTTTTCGGTGCTGCCGCTGGCTGGGCGGTCTGGAGATGGTCCCTGTTGCGCGTGCTCTGGCACGTTGTAAACGGAGCAGCTACATGTGTATGGGGATAAGTGACGGGACCTCACAGTGACCTCCAGCTGGCTGTACGCGTGTTCCGACTGCATGCCGTACAACGCAGCTGGCTAGACGGAGGAAGTTCAGTGACCCAGTATCAACAAATATGGAAAATGATGTGACATCCGCTACTCTGCCTCTTTCACTGCTGGCTGAAATAAATTGATGCGAAACATCACTTGTATGTCTTTTGAGTCAAGACAAGAGAGAATAATTGACAGGACCCAGTGTTCAATTGCGTCTTCTTTTTTACCAATTTATGCAAAAAAAGATAGATCGCAAGACCAATATCGGTCACGGGAAATATGCGAAGTTTGATTGCGAACTACAGTTCCAGTGCAGCAAAGGTCGCGTGCTATGTGTTTATATATCATGTAGCAATGCCTAACGCATACAAAGTGTAATCAGGCTTGGCTTAGTCAAATGTTTTCAAATAGGATATCTAGGCCCCTTGTCGAAGCGAAGTTGAATGGCTTCATATGTGATCTTGTGTATCTAAGATTAAAACGCACCACTGACCCACCCATTGAACACCCGGTACCTGTCTGATGATCATGTTTTGCAAGAGCGTGAGTGTTTCGGCAAACCATGCGAGGTCAGTGAGAGGATCTCAACAAAACGTGCCACGTTAAAGCCAGGGCCTCGGTTCGCAAGACATGCCGTTGGACATGGGGCCTCGGCACAGAAGACATGCCGTTGGACATGGGGCCTCGGCACAGAAGACATGCCGGGTTAGAGTCAAAGCCTCAGTTCAGAATACATGCAGCGTCAGTGCCAGAACCTCAGCTCAGAAGCATTGACTGCGAGAGGAAGCCAGCCTGGCTTTGGCTATGACAGAGTTCACCTATCATTTACACCATTCCTGGATGCCAAAGACCCGGTATGAAAATGCTGACAAAACGATCGATCGAAAAGCAAAAACAACCTGTAATCATAACTGCTGTTGGGGGCCTCAGTAGTGGCATAGCTAACGAGGATTCTGGTACAGCAATGCTGGGGAAATGGGGGCTGGGGCCGACTGCGGCCGATGCTGAATGGGGGGGGAGGCACAGCATGGGAAGACAAATTTTCCCTACATACAACACGTTATTGGAGGTCCTGGTTAATTCACGTGTAATGTGACCACCAAGATGCTGGTGTCAGGTAACACGTTATTCGAGCCCCTGGTTGCACGTGCAGTATGACTACCGATATGTGAGTATCGCGGCTACCTGCTACTCCCCACACCGCCGGCCAAGCCGCCACTCCATGCCAGGGAGCGTCAGCTGGCCTGCCGATGTGGGCCGCGCTAGCTGCAGCTGAGAGGTGCCATAGTTGTCCGCCGTAACCCGATGATGGAGGGCCAGGTCGCCAGGCCACGTATGTCGTGGGCCACGTATGTTGTGAGCATCGTATGTCGTGGGCCACGTATGTCGTGGGCCTCGTATATCGTGGGCCACGTATATCGTGGGCCACATATGTCATGGGCCACGTATGTCGTGGACCACGTATGAGGTCACCCGATGGCCACGTATGTCGTGGGTCTCGTACATCGTAGCGTATATCGTGGGCTACGTATGTCATGGGCTACGTATGTCGTGGACCACGTATGTCGTGAGACACGTATATCGTGGGCCACGTATGTTGTGGGCCACGTATGTCGTGGGCCTCGTATGTCGTGGGCCACGTATAAGGTGACCCGTGGGTCACGTATGTCGTGGGCCACGTATAAGGTGACCCGTGGGTCACGTATGTCGTGGGCCACGTATAAGGTGACCCGTGGGTCACGTATGTCGTGGGCCACGCATGAGGTGACCCGTGGGCCACGTATAAGGTGACCCGTGGGTCACGTATGTCGTGGGCCACGTATAAGGTGACCCGTGGGTCGCGTATGTCGTGGGCCACGCATGAGGTGACCCGTGGGCCACGTATAAGGTGACCCGTGGGTCACGTATGTCGTGGGCCACGCATGAGGTGACCCGTGGGCCACGTATGTCGTGGGCCACGCATGAGGTGACCCGTGGGCCACGTATAAGGTGACCCGTGGGTCACGTATGTCGTGGGCCACGCATGAGGTGACCCGTGGGCCACGTATGTCGTGGGCCACGCATGAGGTGACCCGTGGGCCACGTATGTCGTGAGAGCGGCGGCCACGCCCCGGCGCACGTGTTTTGACTGTAGAGTCTCTGTCAGCGCGCCGTCAGCTGGCTGGGAGAGCGCGTCGCGCACCGCTCCATGCCCGGCTGACTGCGGAGGGTGTGCCAGGCAGTCACTGGTGTTGTGTCGTGCACCACAAGGCGACAGACTCCCCGCCGCCGGCGGGCAAGTAAGGCGTTCCGAGACAGGATCGTCACTCTCGGGGAAGGCCGAACGCTGCCGTAGTGACACGAGGCAGATCGTGGAGGGCGTCTGGTTGAAATCTGAGCTAGTGTTCTGACAACGAGGCGAGAAGTGCCAAATAACATTACACATAATTACTTGGCATGTTTTTACACGAAAAATAAACTTACTTCCACGAAAAACAAACTTACTTCCACGAAAAATAAAATTACTTCCACGAAAAATAAACTTACTTCCACGAAAAAATAGAAATCACTACTTGCCCTTTTATTCGAATTGAACATTCCTGTTTAGAAGCAAGCGCTTTCACAACGGCTGAAGTGAACCATTCTGCGAAGTAATGCAGACATTATAATATTATTGGCTTGTTCGTATCCAGAAACGCTCCATTTTATAATGACAACGTAGGGTCCTGACACCGAATACTATCAATTTTTTATTGCCGTTTATATCAAATGAACTGGTCCATTGGTTTCGCACAGATCATATGGGCTTAAAACGCCCCCTCCCATATCGACCCGGGTAGCAAATTCTGCATTATCATAACGTGAATAAAGTTAACCCTCCTCAACAGACTTTGATTGGTAAAACAAATTTGCGCTGGAAACTGTCTCAACACCACAAACTCACGAAGACCAACAATGACTATGGAACGATGCTACATGCAAAACAGGGCATACATTTTCGGTGCGTACTACACATCCATCCAACCGCCTCCAACCCCCCCCCCTTCCGGTGAGAGAAAGTTTATGATGAGCTTCATATAGAGGAGGGGTACTGAGGCCCAGGGCGTGCACAAAAACCATGGCTCCTTAGTCATATCCTGGAGCCGTCACTGTGCTCATTTATATGAAGTTCAGCTTATACTTGTGGACCCTGTCAATGGGTTCTACAATGCAGGCCCTGTCAATGGGTCCCTCAATGTGGGCCCTGTCAATGGGTCCCTCAATGTGGGCCCTGTCAATGGGTCCCTCAATGTGGGCCCTGGCAATGGGTCCCTCAATGTGGGCCCTACCAATGGGTCCATAATTGTGGGCCCTGACAATGGGTCCCTCAATGTGGGCCCTGCCAATGGGTCCCTCAATGTGGGCCCTGCCAATGGGTCTCTCAATGAGCTGCCGAGCCTCGTTTGACGGCGAAAACTGTTTCTCGGAGGCCCGCAGGGCTATCGGGTGGCCTGCAAGGCCTGCCAAGGCGCCATGGGAATTGCGTTGAAGTCTGAAGTGGTTCGTTACGCCTAACAGGGCCTTCTGAAGCCCCCGGCTAATCAGTAGAAGTCAAGGTGCAGCAACCAGATTCGATTGTTGGAAAGAAAACGGACTGAATTATGTTGTCATTTCCTTGCCATAATTATTCCTGTAGTGATTAGTGTAGCTGCGATTATTGTATGTCACCATTGGTATTGATTGCACTCTTTATGGCAGGTGGTGTTGTCGCGGGAAAACTAATCCGCAATGCGATTAGCTGCCGCTATGAATATTGCAAAATTGTTATAGCTATGCTAGGACTAAGAAGTGGGCTGGGTAACCTGAAAAAAACATGCCCGGTTGATGGCGAAACTGGGATAAGCAAACTGCGTGCTAACTGAGCCAAGTTGGCAAAAATATGCATACCGTTCGTCGGAGATCGACTTCCCATTACTCATATATGTCCAGTTAGAATTCGACCGACAAAGGAGACTTCAGATGTAGCTCCTTGCCAGCAGAAATTAAGCCTCAGATGTGGGAAACTGTTGGGACAGCAGTTATGCAGATGAGCAATTTAACTGACAATGGTATTTCCCGCCTTTATCTGACAGCGTTCAGCGTCCCACTGAGAGCTTGGTCGACATCGACACAATAAATAGGCCTGATTTGCATTCACCAAATCACACATGATGACTGGATGGCAATACTTTTCGTGAAATGTAGGGCGTGAACAATGGTTAGTGTGTTATTGTGTACACGTGGTGTTCCCTTTCAGTGGAGTTCGGCGTAAGTCCGCTCATGTCTGCCGACAATTCAGAACTGGCTAGCACATACCGTGAAGCAAGGTATCGGCCGGGGGAACGTGATGCTCGCAAAAAACTAAACTGTGCCCAGTTCCGATCAATTTCGATTCCATTTCCATTTCCATTCACATTGTAACCCAGCCGTATCTTTTTCTCATTGTTGCACCTTCTAGCGACTACCGCCACCTCCCGTAATCCTTGCTGTGCAAAAGTTTTATTTTCAGTAATTGTTTGCCTTTCTTTTTCTCCTCGGGCGTTTCTCTCCTTCCATCTCTCTCTCTCTCTCTTTCTCTCTTTCTTTCTCTCTCTATCTATCTCTCCATCTCCTCCTCTCTCTCTCTATCTCTCTATCTCTCTTAGTCCCTCTCCCTCTTTCGATTTGTCTTGACCTCCATCTCTCATTCTCTGTCTATATATCTTTCCCTTTATCTCTATTTCTTTATTTCTTTCCGCCTTGCATCTCCCCTATCTCCCATTCAGTGGTAGCTCCCCTGTCTCTTTCTCGTGATAGCTTCTTTGTAGTATTGCCCTTGCTTCTGAACACGACCATTGACCTTGCTTTATCTGCGGCTGTCTGGTTTACCATATCCACCATCCTCCCTTGTCCACGAGGATTATATTTTCAGCAGTGCCCTTTCATTCACCTTCTCCTCCACGCGTCTCCATTTCCACCTTTCCCTGTGTCACTCTCTCTCTCCCTCTCTCTCTCTCTCTCTCTCTCTCTCTCTCTCTCTCTCTCTCTCTCTCTCTCTCTCTCTCTCTCTCTCTCTCCCTCCTCATCGTCACGGCCGGACGGCGACTCGACCGTCGCGCAAACAGTATCCCATGTTTGCTCTTTAGAATGTTTTGGCAGTTTGGCGGCTGTGTTTGGCCAGGTCGGCAGCGTCACCTGTTGACACTGGCCAAGCTGGGCGCGCCGCATCGATCCCCGCAGCCCCACCCAGCTTGATGCAGGTCAGCGGCAAACAAACGGTCGCCGCGCAGCGCAGCTGGCGCAGCGGCGCAGCCAGCGCCGCTCACAGGGCGGTGACTGTAAACCGTCACCGGCGCAGCCAGCACCGCTCACAGGGCGGCGAGCGACGAACACCGCTCACAGGGCGGCGAGCGACGAGCACCGCTCACAGGGCGGCGAGCGACGAGCACCGTTCACAGGGCGGCGAGCGACGAGCACCGCTCACAGGGCGGCGAGCGACGAGCACCGCTCACAGGGCGGCGAGCGACGAGCACCGCTCACAGGGCGGCGAGCGACGAGCACCGCTCACAGGGCGGGGAGCGACGAGCACCGCTCACAGGGCGGCGAGCGACGAGCACCGCTCACATGGCGGCGAGCGACGAGCACCGCTTCACAGGGCGGCGAGCGACGAGCACCGCTCACAGGGCGGGGAGCGACGAGCACCGCTCACAGGGCGGCGAGCGACGAGCACTGCTCGCAGGGCGGCGAGCGACAAGCGCCGACTGTATACTGTCATGTATGAAAAAGCCTTGGATTGTTGTCACCAGCACGGTGGATGAACGTGTGAAGTTGGGACGGGAGAATGCGGTAATATAGGAGCGGCTGCACGGTCATTCACCCTGTTGCATGAGGTAGAATGCACGAAGTACTTCCTTTTTGTGTTTGTGTCGCTCCTGAACGCGTCCGTGGATCATTATGAAATTTGGTGTTTTTTTTCTTAAAGAAACTCGCGTAACATGTCAATGTAAGAAACGAACCTTGCACTTGCTTCCAAGGCGTCTCCGGAAATGAGTTTTCGGAGACATGCTTGGAAGTATTCACCAATTTTTCTCACATCGTAACATACTTGGTTTATACCTCTTCAACATATTCGACAGTTCATCAACAAACAAGCCATCCGATCTTGGAAGGCAATTTGTTTCTACAAGTGACCACTTGTCAACTTGCTGATTCCGACATTGCGAAGTTGGCAACTAATACATCACCTGAACCGTAACTGTGACTCATCTTTGTTCTTGCTCACTGGCGAATCCAGAAGACTGGTCGTCAGCCGGTGGGGGATTTCATTTTATTTCCAATTTTGCCTCTTCGGATTTTAACAGCTAGCATTCAGCGGGTCCGTGCTGGATAACATTTCTATTCTCTAATACAACTATTTTATGCATCGAGAAAATGCATTTTAATGCAAACGTGAAAAAAAAAAGTTTTTTTTTTTGTGGGAGGACAACTTCCTCCAGATGTGCTTACAGGAGCTGTCTTACTCAAGTTCATAAAGACATAAAAACATAAAGACATACACGATTAGTGCAACTATGAACCACAAGGGCCCTTCTTGGTTGCATTCTGTACACTCAACCAGTTGCCTACCAAATCCGTCGATCAGCACTCCCTGTCATACTGAAAAGTTAGCCATCTATTCTTACAATGATTGTGTATGCTGTTTTTAAAGATGTTCAATGTGTTGCTACCTACAATGGTTTCTGGCAGTTGGTTCCAGTGTTCTACTACCCTGTTGGTGAAGAAAGACTGTCTTAACTTTGTTCTGCTGTGGTTAACTTTAATTTTGAATTAATGCCCTCTAATTGCATCATTTCTGTTAAATTCAAACATTTCCCCCAAGATTTCCCTTCTCCAGACCATGGACAAATTTAAAAACCTAGATGAGATCTCCTCTCAGCCTTCTATATCTAAGTGAAAACATATTCAATTTCTTAAATCTTTCCTCATATGCCAGGTTGCTTATACCATTAACCATTTTTGCAGCCCTCTTTTGTACTCCCTCTAAAAGCAAACAATCTTTTCATAGCTAGGAGACCAAGCTTCCAAATGTGGCCTGACATATGCACAGTAAAGCTTCCTGATGACTTCCTCACTTCTGTATGATACATTCCTATTTATTGGCCCAAACATTCTCAGTGCCTTCTTCTTACTTGAGCCGAACAATTGTTATTCGGTGTAGAATTGTGGCGGGCATTACGAAATCGGCTTTGAAATACATGACCAGTGAAGTTGAAAAAAATATCCCGTTTAAGCTTTTTCTTGTCCTTGCACTCGCTTTCATGAAGTTTCACGAATTTGATTTTCCGATCGGGGCGCTCTCGTAATAAGGTTAAAGTTGGTAGGGCAACTGTCCTCCATTAACTGCTCGGATGTTCCACCAGCCTTGGTTGAGCTTAATGTCGGTTTTATAGCGCTGTTCGGAGAATGGCAACACTGATAAAACTGGCTGATAAAACCTGAGCAGCTCAAAACCGGCACTAGCCACGTCAGCCTTCAAAGGCCAAACTACGTCATGGGGACGGGGATATCTGACCACGGCCGGCTGAGACATTCATGGTGCAGTGACTGGGCCAGAGTTATGGGCAGTGAATGGCAAGGGCTTGGCACAATGTCAGAGAGCCGCTGCAGCAGTGTGTGGGACGCGACTGGGGCTTGACGCAGTGTCAGAGAGCCGCTGCGGCAGTGTGCGGGACGCGACTGGGGCTTGACGCAGTGTCAGAGAGCCGCTGCGGCAGTGTGCGGGACGCGACTGGGGCTTGACGCAGTGTCAGAGAGCCGCTGCGGCAGTGTGCGGGACACGACTGGGCTTGACGCAGTGTCAGAGAGCCGCTGCGGCAGTGTGCGGGACACGACTGGGGCTTGACGCAGTGTCAGAGAGCCGCTGCGGCAGTGTGCGGGACACGACTGGGGCTTGACGCAGTGTCAGAGAGCCGCTGCGGCAGTGTGCGGGACGCGACTGGGGCTTGACGCAGTGTCAGAGAGCCGCTGCGGCAGTGTGCGGGACGCGACTGGGGCTTGACGCAGTGTCAGAGAGCCGCTGTGGCAGTGTGCGGGACGCGACTGGGGCTTGACGCAGTGTCAGAGAGCCGCTGCGGCAGTGTGCGGGACACGACTGGGGCTTGACGCAGTGTCAGAGAGCCGCTGCGGCAGTGTGCGGGACGCGACTGGGGCTTGACGCAGTGTCAGAGAGCCGCTGCGGCGGTGTGCGGGACGCGACTGGGGCTTGACGCAGTGTCAGAGAGCCGCTGCGGCAGTGTGCGGGACGCGACTGGGGCTTGACGCAGTGTCAGAGAGTCGCTGCGGCAGTGTGCGGGACGCGACTGGGGCTTGACGCAGTGTCAGAGAGCCGCTGCGGCAGTGTGTGGGACACGACTGGGGCTTGACGCAGTGTCAGAGAGCCGCTGCGGCAGTGTGTGGGACACGACTGGGGCTTGACGCAGTGTCAGAGAGCCGCTGCGGCAGTGTGCGGGACGCGACTGGGGCTTGACGCAGTGTCAGAGAGCCGCTGCGGCAGTGTGCGGGACGCGACTGGGGCTTGACGCAGTGTCAGAGAGCCGCTGCGGCAGTGTGCGGGACGCGACTGGGGCTTGACGCAGTGTCAGAGAGCCGCTGCGGCAGTGTGCGGGACGCGACTGGGGCTTGACGCAGTGTCAGAGAGCCGCTGCGGCAGTGTGCGGGACACGACTGGGGCTTGACGCAGTGTCAGAGAGCCGCTGCGGCAGTGTGCGAGACGCGACTGGGGCTTGACGCAGTGTCAGAGAGCCGCTGCGGCAGTGTGCGGGACGCGACTGGGGCTTGACGCAGTGTCAGAGAGCCGCTGCGGCAGTGTGCGGGACGCGACTGGGGGTTTTAGGAGGCGCCTTCGTGCAGTGAGGCAGTGAGGTGACCGCACCACGGCGTGGCACAGCGCGCCTGCGGCCGCGCACCGGACCCACAACGTGCTGCCCGATGGTCGGAAATTAGGCAGCACGCCGCGGCTCCATGACATCAGCTGAGTACTGACTGCAATCATTGACTTAGAAGAGGCTATGTTCTCTAGCTGTCAGGAGCTGCCACGCCTGACTGGTTTATATGAATTTGTTCGAGGTATAAGCCGTTTGGACCCGCTTGTGTGAATCGCTGGACTCGCGCACGGCACATCGCAAATATACCTGTCAAATATATCCGCCAAATATATCCATCAAATATACCTGTCAAATATATCCGCCAAATATACCTGTCAAATATATCCGCCAAATATATCCATCAAATATACCTGTCAAATACATCCGCCAATATATCTGTTAAATATATCTGCCAAATATACCTGCCAAATATACCTGTCAAATATATCCGCCAAATATATCCGCCAAATATACCTGTCAAATATATCCGCCAAATGTATCCATCAAATTCTTGCACAATTAGATACCAGCCAGTTAGTATAGTCGAGGAACATTTGATTTCCAAAAGTGCATCCACGTCGGGTGTCAGAATAAAATGACCGCTCAACTAAAGCAACACAAAGAAGCTGACTATGCTGTGGCATGTGTAGACAGCTGTTTAATTTAGGTGAATACCGTTCGGAAGCCGTGCTGCACATCAGCAGGCCTTTCTGATAAACGTGAGTGTGATGTGATAGGTGGAATGCTAAATGACTACGATGTCATGCACGTGCAGGTCATTCGAACACCTTTTTTACAGCTCGCTGGAGAGAACGTAATTCTAGCTTTATATTCGGGTGATGTCTATATGCCTTGATGCTGAGACCGAGATCACCTTACGTCCATGACTGAATGCTACGCTGACAGTATTAGCATTAACCTCTGATACAGCATGTAACGCTACCGTGTTGATGTAGCTTCTGCCACTGGCTCGTTTGTGATCAAGCACATGGTGAAATTCCGACACCCACCAGGTTACCAGTCAGGCGTCACACTCCCGATACAGGTGGGGTTTATTGTAGCTGAAAGCTCCTATTACGGGGCTGTTGTAACTGAGAACTCCCATCACAGGCTTATTGCAGCTGAGAGCTCCTCTTGCGAGGCTGTTGTAGCTGAGACCTCCTATTAGGAGAAGTGACGATCAACTCCCGATGCAGGTGGAGGTTATTGTAACTGAGAGCTTCCATCACGAGGTTGTTGTAGCTGAGAGCTCCTAGTACTAGGCTATTGTAACTGGGAGCTCTTATCACGAGGAGCGTCGATCGACCGGTTGATCGATCGCAATACTGTTGAGATGCTTTAGCATCTTTCTGTTCTTTCATTTTCTCACTGACGCTGATAAATCCAAAAGCAAGCGGTGCCCGCAGTGTGTGTCGACAACCCAGCTGCTAGTCTCCAGACACTAGCTGGCCCCGGATCACAGCCCCGGACAGCGGCGGATCACTGGCCGCATCAAGGTGCGCACCAGCCCCGACCTGCGTCAGCGGCCTGGCCGGACCGGCCCAGCGTGGGAATTTCTGGGTGTGAGCCGGCAGCTGGCCGGCAGCTGGCCGGCAGCTGGCCGACAGGGCGCACGGCTCGTCACCACCTCACGTGACGGCTGTGCTCATCAGTCATCACGCTGATGACGCGACGGGCGTCACCGGGCGTCGGGTCGGCCCTCATATCCGGCCAGCCGTGGCCGCCGGCAGTCCTGCTCAACTGCGGCTCGTCCGGATCGACTCGACAGGCGCAGGCTGAACCGCGCGGTCGTCGGCGACTGGGCGGCCCGCATATCCGGCCAGCCGTGGCCGCCGGCGGTCCTGCTCAACTGCAGCTCGTCCAGATCGACTCGACGGCGCAGGTGACGCGGTCGGTCGGCGACTGGGGGCATATCCGGCCAGCCGTGGCCGCCGGCAGTCCTGCTCAACTGCGGCTCGTCCGGATCGACTCGACAGGCGCAGGCTGAACCGCGCGGTCGTCGGCGACTGGGCGGCCCGGGCGCCCGCTCCGCCTGTGGTGACGCTGACGCGGCCACGGCGGCCCGCAGCTGGCTAATAGCCGCATCACCTGGTCAATGGCCACCAGGTGGCAGCGACTCCGACCGAGCCGTGTAGACGGGACGACCGACGTGCAGCGCTGCTGCTGGGGCCACGTCATCCGACACAATTGTTCGGGGGAGGCGGGTGTGCTGACGCGCTAATGGTGTCATCGGCGTAGTACCCGGGATGCAGGAGATTTTGAGACCTACCGATGGTTTGTGAGACCTACCGATGGTTTGTGAGACCTACCGATGGTTTGTGACATTATATGTGTATGTGTGACATTTGTGAGGCCGACGACAGCCAACATAAATGGATGGCTTCCGGCAGCACCGATGAATCCTGGCATAGACATTTGCGTTCGTTTAGAATGTGAAAGGCGATCATATTGCCCTGATAATTTTATATACGATCGTCCACGTCTTCAGGTGCGATCTACATCCTAGAATCGGAAGGTTGCTTAAAAAGCATGGTGCGACCTGCATTATTTTTCACTTTCATAGACATTGCATTATATGAACAATTATGCGTACACAACCAGAAAGAAGCTGGACCGCTGATAAATGTAGCCTCTCTTTGCGATGGATCCGACTGCGCGCTTTTGTGATCTATGACATTCTAGCGTTGCAAACATGGAGCCAAAGCTATTGCTTTGGCTCCGTACCAGTAGCAGTGTGGGAGCCAAAGCTGTTGCTGTGTGGTGTAGTGTGGAAGTGTTGTGTAGTGTGTGCTATGGTGCGGCTGGTTCCTCATGTCAGATGGTGAGAAGCTGTGCACCTGTGTCCGGACGACTCCAGTGCATGCCCGCCAGCTGTGGGGAACGACTGCCGAGGATAGATAACTGGGTTACTCTTCGCACTCATCCGAGACGCGTCCAGCACGACTCCGCGCCGCGGAGGTGCCTGAGGTGTCACCGCAACGGCGTTGCCCTGTCCCAGCGGCCAGCCTATGTTGTGCAGAGAGCTGGCGAAGGGGTGCGAAGGAAGTACGTGGAAAAAGGTGGTGAACCGAGCCTCGACCGGTCACAAATTGACAGCTCGGGACCGATTGATGGTGGGGGCACGTAAATGATTCGATGCAGTGTCATGCTCCTATCAGACAAATGCAAACATGCTAATGCAAACAAGATTCTCCTTGGTGTGAATGGCAATAATCGAAGAGATCCGGATGCATACCAAAAGCAGGCGAGCGAGAAAGAATCAGCGTGCTCCTGCGAAGTGGCAGGACGGTCAGGAGCTGATTGCCCTGTTGGTCGGACTGCCGTGGAGCTGGAAGGTGCTAGGCTACGACAGTAAGCGCCTGCCGTAAGCGATCCGTAATTGGCCGGTCGGGCGGTGTGCACGCCTCATAGAGCGACTAACCGGTAGGTGTGGGCTGTGAAGATGAGATGCGTCCGGATGCAGCCGACGAGTAATTGGGGTCAGCAGCCGGGCTGCTGGCCCAGCGTGGCAGACCTCCCACCAGCGTCCGGCGGCCAGCTGACGAGCCAGACACCCACACACACCCACACCCACCCACACACACACACAGCGTGGCAGACCTCCCACCAGCGTCCGGCGGCCAGCTGACGAGCCAGACACCCACACCACACCCACACCACACACACACACACACAGCGTGGCAGACCTCCCACCAGCGTCCGGCGGCCAGCTGACGAGCCAGACACCCACACACAGCGTGGCAGACCTCCCACCAGCGTCCGGCGGCCAGCTGACGAGCCAGACACCCACACACACCCACACCCACCCACACACACACAGCGTGGCAGACCTCCCACCAGCGTCCGGCGGCCAGCTGACGAGCCAGACACCCACACACACCCACACCCACCCACACACACACACAGCGTGGCAGACCTCCCACCAGCGTCCGGCGGCCAGCTGACGAGCCAGACACCCACACACACCCACACCCACACACACACACACACAGCGTGGCAGACCTCCCACCAGCGTCCGGCGGCCAGCTGACGAGCCAGACACCCACACACAGCGTGGCAGACCTCCCACCAGCGTCCGGCGGCCAGCTGACGAGCCAGACACCCACACACACCCACACCCACCCACACACACACACAGCGTGGCAGACCTCCCACCAGCGTCCGGCGGCCAGCTGACGAGCCAGACACCCACACACACCCACACCCACACACACACACACACAGCGTGGCAGACCTCCCACCAGCGTCCGGCGGCCAGCTGACGAGCCAGACACCCACACACACCACACACACACACAGCGTGGCAGACCTCCCACCAGCGTCCGGCGGCCAGCTGACGAGCCAGACACCCACACACACCCACCCACCCACACAGCGTGGCAGACCTCCCACCAGCGTCCGGCGGCCAGCTGACGAGCCAGACACCCACACACACCCACACACACACACACACACACACACACACACACACACACACACACACACACACACACACACACACACACACACACACACACACACACCCACACACACCACACACACACACACACACAGCGTGGCAGACCTCCCACCAGCGTCCGGCGGCCAGCTGACGAGCCAGACACCCACACACACCCACACCCACACCACACACACACACAGCGTGGCAGACCTCCCACCAGCGTCCGGCGGCCAGCTGACGAGCCAGACACCCACACACACCCACACCCACACCCACACACACACACACACACACACACACACACACACACACACACACACACACACACGTGGCACACCTCCCACACAGGTCCGGCGGCCAGCTGACGAGCCACACACACACACACACACACACACACACACACACACACACACACACACACACACACACACACACACACACACACACACACACACACACACACACACACACACACACACACACACACACACACACACACACACACACACACACACACACACACACACACACACACACACACACACACACACACACACACACACACACACACACACACACACACACACACACACACACACACACACACACACACACACACACACACACACACACACACACACACACACACACACACACACACACACACACACACACACACACACACACACACACACACACACACACACACACACACACACACACACACACACACACACACACACACACACACACACACACACACACACACACACACACACACACACACACACACACACACACACACACACACACACACACACACACACACACACACACACACACACACACACATACGTGTTTGCCGTGACTACCGAGGACTATGGCCTGGCCGTCACTAACGAGGACACCCCTTAGTTTTCACTAGAGAAGCATCAATTTTTTATCTGTCATAGAGCAAGATCTGCCGGGTAAGATGGAGGGTAGATTTTTTAGAAAACTTCCAATCGTCGGCTTCCAATGTGATTTGGAATACCGAGGACATCGGCAAAACCGAGGACATTGTGTGTACCGTCTCATGTTCACCATGCATGTTTATCGTCAATACCGAGGACTATCGCCTGGCGGTCAGCAACGAGAACTCCCTCTGACATCCGAGAGCAGTGTGTATGTGGTATGTGATAATTGATGCGTCTGTGCGGTTTTGGGAGTCGGTGATAATCGCATGTGTGAGGTCTAATTAACCCGCGCCGTCTTTACGGTCAGATCCTCACACCCCGTCTCGGGGGGATAGTAACCCCCTCTAAAATCCAAGCTAGGCGTCACACGAAAACGAAAAAGGTGTCATCGGAAAGCGCTCGACGAGTAGGGTCCGGATCCACCACACAAAACAATTTCCCCCTAAAAAGGACGTAACTAGGGGGGGGGGAAGATTGTCACGACTTTTCACGGCTTACATGTTTTTGGCTCTGTGGATATTCGAAAAAAATAATTATTTGGAATCAGAAAAGGACAGCGAAACTTACCAGCGCCATAACAATTTTTACCCCCCCCCACATTTTTTTTTTCAATTTCAAAATTTTGAGTTTTAAAGTTTTCTTTAATTTTCCTTTTATAGCGGATAGAGAAGACCGAGAAATGTTGTTCGAAGTCAACTTACTTTGATAAAAAATGCTTACTTTAGCCAGAATATTATATTTGAAGTGCAAGAGGCAAATATGGAAAATTTATGTGTAGTCAGAAAATGAGAAATTCCTCTCGTACTTTTTGTTGCACCCATAAAAATAGGAAAATGCTGAAAGTTTGAACAAAATATCTGTATCCGTTAAAGCGTGACGACTGATTGAACTTTTTTTAGGTGACCTCACTTGACCTTGACTAACTCGTTGACCCTATATGAACTGACTTACAAATTTTGACATAACATGCCAAATTGATGTGGAAAAAGGTACACAGAATTTTGGCGCGCTGCCACGTGCCGTTCGTTCACTATCCGCGAAAAACCTCAGGTGAAGGCCGTTGAAGACCCCCCACCCCGAGACAGGACGGTTAACCCAGTACCACTGATGGAGGCTTCCTTAGCGTAGGACCACTATCATCGAAAAACATGCTGTGTTTGAGACCAAAAGGTGTGGGGAGACAAATGATTGCGAGGCACAGTATCCTACTGAATAGTCATTGTGTTCAGTTCGCGTTTGGGCGAAAATTGTCAAGTTTCTTGTCTCCTATTGTGGAATTTGTGGGGTGATCTCCCCCGCAGCTGCCATAATATTTATGCCAAGGTAGAGGAGCTAAGGCCTACGATGTCGTTAATATTATGCTAAGATCATAACTGCATTTTCTAATTGAAAATAGCCTGAAAATACCGAAGGACCCATCCACCCACATGCTTCTCTTCTCAGCCCTTAAGTCCGTACTTGCTTGTGTCATTTTCCGAGAGAACTTTATTCACAATGGCGTAGCCAGGTTTCCGTTCTGGGAATTCTGCGAACCGCAAGGGCTATCAGTCCAGTGAAGGTTTAGTTAAAAGTTGTCAATGTCATACGGTTTTTTGTTAGCAGCGTAGAAAATATACTTTGCTCGATTCGGATTTGATTTGAATTCGTAACGAACTTGACGTTTTATAATTTGGTCGTGCAACTGTATCATCATTGTTAGCTTTGATCGTGGACGCCGCCACTTCTGGGGCATTTGGGATCCATGCTCCATCTGCCATTACTTGATGGGGTCTGATCAATTTCGGGAAAATGCGGTATTTGACAAAAACCTGACAATGGAAACCTGACGCCAACATTTGGGTGGGTCCAGTTCACTGGAGGATACAGCTAACCAATTGACGGGCCAAACCGCCCCATTTTCATTGCAACCTACAACCAAAATCATGGATGGAGTAGTTAGAAGAAAAAAAACCTTTAGTGTGGCCCAACACATGGATGCAGTGTGATTCCCAATTTGGTTGATAAAACCTCTCCTCACATGGCCCCACGTTGAGAGAACAAAGTGTTGGTGGGGCGGAGGTAAATGTGGTCAAACAAAAATCATTCTGGACGCATCTTCCTTCAATTGCCCTTGATAACGTAAGCATGCATACAAAATTGCACGTCGATCCAACAAAATGTAGAAGTGACGACAAAGGTAGTCTATTTGCTACCGTAGTCTACGGGTTCTAAATAAAAATGCTCGTGGTCCCGTAGCAGGTTTTATACAAGAGTGCTGAGGAATCGACTTTAACACATTATGTGTATCGAAGTTTCGTCGGTTTTTAGCGAACCTGGGAACGTTCCATGGCTTAAATTGTTACGTCATCTGCTTGGTTTCAGATCCTCGTTCTAGGTAGTGACAACGTACCCTATGCATGACAAAACGTGTGCATAATGGTCATGGGTTAAAGGCGGACAGCTGTCCCCATGGCATGCTTCCTGTTGCGCACAATGGATGTCGGCAACTGGATGAGCCCCAGCACAACCCCACTGCATGTGCCGACTTTGGGGCATGCTTTCTGAAATTGCTCGCGATATCGCGCAAGGTGGAAGAACAAGTGGATAACTTAGCAATCGTAATTCGTGCAGCTTGTATAGGCATACAAAAAAGGGATGAAACGTGAATGTATATGATCTGTGGAGGTAATTTCTTTAGCTATCTTATTAAAAAAAGTTGCAACGAGCCAGGATCCTTGGATATAACCCTCGTAAGGTGGAGTGGCAGCAAGCGAAATTTGTGACGACGTCTATAGTGTGTCGGATCGACAATAATTATGTGCGAAAATATGTCTTGCTAATGATGATCAAAGCAAAAAGTAACCCGAGGGATTTAATTTTCCGGTTGTTTGTCTCGGTTGTTGTAATTTTCGTTTGGTTTTCCGGCTTATTGTGACACCTTATTGCGCACGTAGATATTGGTATTTTCTTTAGACATGCCGGTTTCGGCGCATTCTACGTGGGTTCTTCAGATAATTCCAAATGGAATCAGAGGGTTCTGCTGATGTTTGTATGCGTTTCATAGTAGGTGTATCATTGCCACGCAAAGTCTTTAGACAAAGGCACCACCTTCAGGAATTTCGCGTTTAAGCAAAGGAATCTCAGCTGACTGATTTTGTTTCGTTCAGGCGCACGCGAAACGCACAGAAAAGGTAAACGTCTGGTTTGAACAGGCTTCTATGGATAATATTGCATCCTCCATAGTTTGGTGTGCTGCTATAAGAACACACCACATTTAGCAATGTTTGTGAGTCTCGAAAAGTCAGATTACCAAGCCCAGCGTGTTTGTCAGCAAAATCATGGTGTCTAAAATTAAGAGTAAGCAAAGGTTTAGCGCCAACATGCCCACTGCCAAATCGTCCTGTGCTCAGGCTATTGGAGCGATCGGGATGACGCTGCCCACTTTCATGGGGCTACTCAGCACCAGAGGTTCTAAATAGAGGGAGGGACACTTGGGCATGTGCCCCCCCAATCCAAAGAAGTGTGACGACTCTCTGACCGGGGAAAAACACCCACGATAGACTGCAATGCACCACGCCCCCCAAACAGTGGCTCCCATCCGAGGAAATGGCGCCCCTTCAAACGATTCCAAGCGCCCCTAATTACAAAGAGTTGTACGCCTTGATGAAAGAACAGCATGGTCTGAGCTTGGCGTTGATATGCGGTAATTGCTCCGAATGGTGGCTCTTTAAATGTTTGGGAACATTTCTGTGCTTGTCCCGTTTGGAGTCAAGGGGCGATGATCTTGCCCTCAAATTTGTTTCAAGATACGCAAAATCAGATATACATGAACGTACTACAGTTTCGTGTCAATGTGTCACCTCATTCGGCAGCTATCCCGGGAAAACCTGAGGAGGTGGGGCGGGACTCTCGAGAGCCTCACCCTGGTCCGGAGAGAGCACTACATGAACGCAATGCCAGTATTCCACTACAAGCATGAGTAAAAGATAAACAGTGGTTTTCTACGCTTCCTCGAAAAGTTAACTCGTAAAATCTACGAATTGCATGACCTCTTCCGTGCACCATGCTGCTAAATATGCCACAACATGTCCTCACTTACTTGTAATTTGGGTATAATCGTCGTCATTTTGGTATCAGATGAGCCTCTGGGAAAATAGTATGGTTTTAAATGGGTAAAGGGACCTTCGCTAAATGCATGAGTGATTTTATTTCGTTGGCGGGAGTACACCCTATATCATTATGTCTTGCACAAACTGATATGGGATAATACATTTTCTCCCAAATATTTCATTTTTGTTGGAAAACCAGCTCCAAACGTTCAAGATAGCAATCAACGTATCCACAGCTGGAATACATTGTGTAGTGTTATACAAAAAATCGAAAAGGCTTAGCTGGTTGCGTCAATCCTGGCTTCTTCTGTTTCTCCAAATCATGATGTTCGCAGTATTTAATAACATCCGGTAGATTTCGCATGTTAGAACCAAAAAAATGTTCCTCAAACTGAGCCCGTTTAATTTGAAAGACCATTATTCACGTACTTCCCATGACACTCCGAAATATATTTGACAAGGCCTTAGCCACTATTATAGAAACTATTTAGTACGCAACTCTATATATTCTTAACCCACGCCGTCTCTCCGGTCAGATCCTCACACCACGTCTCGGGGGGCGGGGCGGATAGTAACGTTGCACGAAAACGAAAGAGGTGTCATCGGAAAGCGCTCGACGAGTAGGGTCCAGATCCACCCCTGAAAAGAATTTCCCCCAAAGGTGACTTCACCAGGGGGCTAGATTTTCATGACTATTCACGACTTACATTATGTTTTTGGCTCTGGTGAGTTCATTTTGGGGGGATACATGAAAACACAAAATTTACTTAGAATGAGAAAAAGACGGCGAAATCGACCACGGCAATACATTTTTCCTGGCACCCAAAAAATGCAAATTAAATTTTTTGAAATGGCAGATGTTTCAGTTTTCAAGTTTTCTTTAATTTTCCTTTTTCAATGGGTAGAGCAGACCGAGAAACGTTGTTGAAAGTCAACTTGCCCTAATCAAAATGCTTACTTTAGCCAGAATCTTCTATTTGAACTGCAATTGGCAAATATGCAAAATGTATATGTAGTCAAAAAACAAAAAACAAAATCCAGATACGTTTTGTTGCATCCCTAGAGATAAGCAAACTCTGAAAGTTTCATTAAAATACCTGTATCCGTTAAAGCGTGACGACTGGTTGAACTTTTTTGGAGGTGACCTCACTTGACGTCGACTAACTCGTTGACCCTGGACGACTGACTTCAAAATTTTGAAACCCCATGCCAAATTGACGTGGGAAAAGGCATAAAAAAAATATGGGTGCGCTGCCTCCCGCTGTTCGTTCACTATCCGTGAAAAACCTGAGGGGGTGCGGTTGAAGACCCCTCCCCGAGACGGACGGGTTAATACTCTGCGGATCATCCTCTTTCTTATTCATGTTATCACTCCACAGCTGTGCGATATGAAAACACCGCGCTTCCTTTTGCTTCATTTGTGTAATCTACGATCATGCTGGCCAGAAGAAAAGGGAAAATTCCTTCCAAAATCCAGAAGCGGAAGGAGCTTTGTTCTTCATCATGCCTTAGAGCATATATAGATTGCCTTCACTTGTTGACAATTACAGTTCTTTCCATTTTGGATAATTCGGGAAAATCTATAGAAGCCAGATAATCGTTGATTCGCCGGTCGCTATGATCTGCATGACATGTTGACTCATATAGTTAAGTAAGCAATGCATTGTAATATTTAAAAAATGTCTGCTTTCGGAAGCTAGCTGCCCGTCTTCTGTATTCAAAATATTGATGTGTCCTTAGTATTTCATTGGGTACACATACCGAAGAAGCATTTTGTAGGTATCTAACCCTGTTTATCCATCTCAATCTAGACCATAACTAGCAGGTCAAAGATTAATGTTCCTAGAATGCATTTGCTCGATCACGAATAGTTGCGTATGGTTGGCAGAATCGTTGGTGGCGTGTCGTTGGTGGTGGTAGTTGCATATTAGTTGGTAGAACTGACGACAAAAGCAGTCAATCCAATATTGTTGCAGTCATGTAATGTTCTTTTTTCTTTTCTCCTCTTCACGATCTTTTCTTTACGGCTTCTGGTTCTACTGACTCGAATGGCACTCGTGGTCATTTCTAAATTAAAACGCAAATCGTAAGCATTGTTCCGTTTATGCTGTCGCTAGCATAATTCATTTTTGATCTCTACGCACACTGCAAATGAAAATCATCTTCGAGAAGGGTATTGTTAAGTCACCATAATCTAGGTCTCATTGCATATGCGGACAGTATAATTTTTGTATGCATAGGCTGTGGTCCGTACACTGTAACTTATGTAGATATTCAATCTCACAACTATTGCATTTAAGTGCTGAAGCATATAATTGCCGCCCAAATTCGAATATCACAAAGGTGCATCACATTTTAAGTAAACTAATATTCGTGGATGTTTGCCATGAAAAAAATCCCAGAATTGCCAGGAATATCTGGCGGCGACGAAACTCCCTTCAGTTAATTCAGCAATCAAGAAGTGGTTACATGTTCAGCAATATTTATGTGTTGCAACATGCATAGTGATGCATACCGATGCATGCATCCTGATTCATGTGTACTGAAAGCCAGGTATTTGTGTTCGCTTCCATGCTTAGGCGGACATTTGGTCAGGATACTCTGAATTTCAATAATTTTTAGTTTATGGTGACAAAATGGCCAGCCGAAATTAAACCTGGTGTATTTTGATGGGACATGTTCAGATCTGAGTGTAAACCGAAATCAGTGCATGATAGCCGAAGCCATGCATACACCAACATGACTACTTAAAAGATTCCTGATCGGATCCCGTTCTTCAGATGTGGTCATTTATTCACTGCATACATATACATACTATTCACTGAAAACAACCTACATACATATCCGTTTTTCGTCTGGAAGCTGACATTATTAAAGCGCGTGGTATTATCCCGACGTACTTAGGCGGATATTTTCTATCATGCAATTAACGGGTCATTTCTGGCCGTGTTTAGTCAGACATGAAGCTACCTTGCCACAGGTGTGCATAACATTTTACTGAAGCAATACATATATATATATATATATATATATATATATATATATATATATATATATATATATAACTACTTATTCACTGAACACACTTCATTTTCACTCGCCAGAATACGGAAAGGCGGCGGATTAATGCCTTCTTTGTGGATGTGAGATGATGGTGAAGCATCATGTGGAATTATTCAGCTCTTACCACACTTTTTGTTCGCTTAACTTTAACCCTTTCACGTTCAGGAGCGTATCACATTGCCACCCATTTTTTGTGACCGCGGAACAAACGTCACTGGTTAGCATGTGGCCTCCTAGTGTAACTCGCGGGGAGGGGGTCTTATTTTTGCGATGCTCGTACTCTCGACTAGAGTTTCCACTTTCTGGCGCAGTGGCAAGATACGGCAACCCGTAATCCTGGGAATATGAGCCTTTTGCTGTACAATGCCATAATTTTACGTGCCACTGCCGTGCCAGTGTCGGACTCCTAGTAATAAAATTTAAGCATATATCTAAAATTGTCTTGATGTTGAACTGAATTGTCCAAGATTACCAGGAAAAAGGACTTAACCAATGATGTGTGGAAGAACTTTGAAACGTAGAGACTGATATGCTGTCCGTGTGTGAAATGTTTTGCATCTCTGGTATTGCTTACTTTCGTCATCAATCATGATTTCCCTCGTTGTTTAGATGGTCCCTTTTTTATCCCCATGCTTTTTTATGTGCCATCATCCAGCTTTCTGTGCCATGTGTCGTGCGGTGCCAGAACCTGCTGTGCTCGTGCTACGTCTCATGCCAGTGTTTGGAAGAAAAAGTGAACAACTCTATTCTCGACTCTTATCGGGTCATCCATCAGTGGCCTAATCGGGGAGTGACCTGTAACCTAGAACACCATTGAGGGATATAATCCCTCCGTACCCATATTCAGGTTTTAATAAATAATTAGCGACAACATTGCGTGCAAAATACCAAAGGTAAATTACCGTTTGACCCGATGACATCACATGGGCTACTTTGTTGTTTTTTAGCTTTACCTTAATAATTTATCTCTTCAGTACAGGTTAACTTTTGCTGTATCTTAAACGGTTTGTGAGATATATTTAATGCACATTTAAAAACTGCACTAGATGACGTCACCTGATTTTGGCGTTCCCAAACTTCGTTAAGTTAGTGGACTGCACCTCAACATTTGACATGCACGTTCATCAATTGTCGGGTTATATGATAAATTACCGAAGTGATTCTTTAGACGGATTATGAGTTATTTCAGAAAACCTTAGAGGGTCTAATTAATCCCTTCACTGCGAGGTCCAAGGTATGTAAGATATTCATTTGTTACCCGAAGTATACAAATGGGTATTAATCGCGACAGCTGGTCACATGCACCACGCTAGCTTTTCTTTTGCTTCGCTAACATTCTCCGTTTGTAAATATTTGAAGAGAAGTAAACCACATCTGTAAAATTTCTGGATAAGGTGACAAATGCAATGCACTGCAATGTAATGCAAATGTAACGCAAACTCCATCAGTAAACTTTCCGTCTCCTTTTATGTCAGTCTACTGACTTGAAACCTAGCCCTTCACTTTATTCGGCGACTACTCCGATGGACCATAGCACTAGATGCAACGGATGTCTCTCACCAAACAACTTAAAATTCCCCATACCATTGCATGCTGACGACGGATACTGGATGCGGGTAGCGACGAACACAGCCAAAAGCGGTGGTCTTTGCCCTGTTGTGTTCAGCTCCATTTATAAAGAACTGAATTAACCGAATCGGCCGTCGAATTGGCCGCTGAATGCCACGTTGCATTTGACAGGCGAATCAGCATCTTAAGGCTGGCTTGCTGACAAACACGAGGAGCAGTGCTTATGAATTCATCGAAGCCATGGCTATTATGTATGAAATGTGTATACAATATTTTGGCAGTGTCAGGGTACTCCCGCCGTGACCCCTTCCTCCGATGCATGCATCCCTGACGACAGTACTGACATGCACTCGCCTGACAGGTCCATTACGAGGTGTGTGACCTCAGCATCTGACAAGGAATCATGATTCATACATTTGAAAGTGCGTGACACATCCATCATGTCGGCCCAAGGAATGGTAAAGAAGTGCGCCACTCACTGCGTTACGTTTCAGCGGTATTCTTGTTAGTTGTTCGCGTTCTTTCGCCTAACAGCCACGTTATTACAAATGCCGTGGTATGCTCAATA